>SNQJ01S0074425.1:71491-81933 GCA_010110895.2 Picea sitchensis
TCATTCTTTGTGATTTTAGTCTAGTCTCTTGTTTCCCATTGAAAAGATATTTTTCAGTAGTATGATACTTATGGTTCTTAGAGAGGATGTGTCTATACTCATCAAACACCTCCTTTCCTAAAATTTTTGACCGATGAGATTTCATCTTAGGACCACAAACTGGACATGCAAATTTACCCTTTGTTTGAAGACTTGCAACAGATGGATTAATGTGAATTATTAATATATGAAATGATTATTTAAACAACATGCATGATATATTCAATTAATTATATACTATTCAAGTGTGCAATATGGAAAGTTACATACCACAAAAATGTGTTCGTCCTGGGGCATCATGAATTGTCCATAAAAGTATTCCACGGCATTGAAATCTCTTCTTCCCAATTGGTTTACAGATTTCACACATAGTGATGCCTTCCCATAACTTTAGTAGCTCGTCGATAAGAGGCTCAATATACAGATTCATATCTTTAACTTGGTACTTACCTAATTGTTTGAAATTACACTAAATTACTACCCTGGTATGTATATATACGTAAATAAATAAATAAAATATGTTATGCAAAAAAAAATAAAAATGAAAAATTTAAATTCAAAAAATTCATGTAAACAAATACCTGGAATAATCATTTTCAAAATTATGTGCTCCCTCTTTATTGACATCCAAGGAGGAATGTTAGTGTTGATAACAAAAATAGGCCACACTGAGTAAACAGACCGAAGGTATTCAAATGGATTAACATTGTTAGTTGCCAATGAAAGCCTAACATTAAGAGGTCCATCTGTAAATTCTGACCATTTTGTAGAACTTTTCCTTAAATGCATAACCATCTTCAAGCATTCGAAGAACGCCATCTTCAATTCTCTTTCATGCATGGTAATCCATAAATTGTGATATGCTTTAGCACCTGAACAGTCGATGCAAACGATGAATTATGGGAATATGTCGGAGAACCTTTCGAGGGACCATTTTTGTTACTTGATCAGATCGATATCTACTAATACCACATACCGGGCATTCTGGTTTAGACACATGTTTTCCATAATATATAATATGATCATCATGACATGCATCTATACTTTGATACTCCATTCCAATGTCTTTCATAATGGAATGTAAATCTTGATACGTGGGAGATAAAATATTTGATGAGGGTAACATAAATTCACCTAACAATCTAAAACATAAAATATAAATAGTTAATGTAAAGAATAGTAATTGTAAATATTGCATTTTTATTTTACACATTAATTAAGACTAAAAAAATGGGGAAAAGTCAACCTTTATGTAGATGTGATTAAACACATTACATACCTTAGGATCTATGTCATACATGTTGGACACACCTACCACACTTAGAGGGGGGGGTGAATGAGTGTGGGGCTCTTTTTCCCAAAACTTCCCTCTAGCAAAAAACTCATCAATTAGCATTCAACATTTATTCATTACCTATTGCTGTCATTTATAACCAGTTAAATGTAGGCACATATCAGCAACATATATCAGCAATATATCAACAACAAGTCATCATCATAATGGACACAAAGAACACAAGATGTATGTACAATTTTCTTTTTATTATGGACTATAATCCTTGGGTTAATCAACAACAACTGAATAGAGTACAACTCTACAAGAGCACCAGCTCTATATGCAAGACTCAGCTTACATCCTCAACAACAACTGAAATGAGGAAACAATCCTCAACAGATATCAATTTGTCAACAGGTACGTGACCTGTCAGTAGTGCAGCCCACGTGGGAACACGCCCTGGCTCACTACAGCCCAAGTGTGAACACAACCAGTGTATAATGCAGCATGCATGTACTTAGGGTTTTGCTTTTCTTCACATGTTCAGATCCTCTACAACCTTCAATCATTTTCTCTTCTGTCTTCCACTGTCCAAACTAACCCACAACCAGTCACAATACATCCAAGCTCTTCAATAGCTTGCTCATGCTCCACAACAAATAAATATGAATGCTATCTCAATCATGTATAAATAACAAGTATACCATAGAAATCATGTCACTACTGAATCACAAGAGTGTTGCTCACTCCATCCATCAAATCAACCAAATTGAGCCACATCATAGAATCCATACCAAGAATGCCCTAAGAATTCACAACATATCAAACAATAGCATCTATCAAGGCAATAAAGTAACCATACCAGTGTCTTAGTGATAGATCTGAGGCCATAGAATGCATATTTGGAACCTGCCTCATCATCCAAGATCTTGGCAGCAGCTCAAACACAAATCTCCATGAGCTTATTCAGTCCACGCTCCCTGTACATAGTCAGCCCATGTGTACACTCACCCTATACATAGCCAACCCGTGTGTACATGCACCCTATACACAGACAACCCACGTGGGCATCAGAAAATAGGGTTTTCTGTGACTCCGAGACTTTTGTCGTCAAGAGATCCTCCTCTCGCTCTCTTCCTTAGAATAGATCTTCAATCATGCTCAAGAGATCCACACCAATAAGATTCTCTCACAAAAAGCTCTACATCAGTACTCCAAAAAATATTACCAAGAAGCTCTCCATTGATCCACAAAAAGGATTCTTACCAAAATGTACATATTACATACATTTTACAAGAGATCCTAGCTTCTTATTTATACTTTCATATTCTAGGTCACTTAACCCATTTTTAGGTTACTTAACCCATTTCTAGGTCACTTAACCTATTTAACCACTTTCCATGAATAGAAAGTTCTCCAATACTTTATCATTTAAGTATTCCTTCTTGATTTTGTCACTTTAATTTATCATTTAAATAATCTATCATGATTTTGTCACTTTACTTTATCATTTAAATAATGATATCTTCTTTTCAATCATTTTTACTTCTTTGACATTTTGGGGCTTCAAGCCATCATATGGGGGTCCTCCAACTTCATAAGGCCATAACTCTCAAACCGTGAGGAGTTATGTGACATTCCACATACCACCAAAAATGGCATGTCAAGCACTATCCATCTAGGATAGTTTCACCAACAACTTCATTGATCTTCATCTCATTATTACACATACAAGAATGGGTCCTCCAACCATTCTTCTAGGATAACTCATTCCATAAAGCATCTTCTTGTGAGGGCTTTCACCATAAGGGGACCACTTTGGAGTTCATCCATTTGTGCACCTTATCCACCATGATAAGACACCAATGATTCATCTTTGCATTGATTGGTTTCCACTTGGACGTATATCAGTCCTATCAGGGGCATCATATCAATCAATTACTTGACATCAGTCAATGATATCAATCAAACCAAATCATTTACATCAATGACACATGATCCAACAATCTCCCAAATAATCAAACCATTGGCATCAATGACAAACTATTGGCATCAATGACAACATGGTCCAACAATACAAGTGTTCAACAAATGATTCATAACCTTTAAGTTCACCAAAAACAATGTAGTGGAGAGAATATTTGCTCTTGACCCTTTATAAAGTTGTTTATTTTCCTTTTCAATCAAAGGTACATCATAAATACCATCACTATTGTCCGCATGATCCTCATTTGGATGACCAAATAAGTCTTGGATAATTTGATTTGTCCCGTCATCTTGAACTATGTCATTATTGTCATCTATTTACATGGGATCATTAACTTGATCTTCATTATCTGCTTCAAGTTCTTCATCTTGTACAACATCATTTCTGCTACTATTTGGTGCTTTGTGCATAAAGTTAGGGAGCAAATCTAGCTTTATAATTACAAACAATCATGAAAAATTAGTGCATGTATAAAACAATATAAAAGTTTGAGAATACAATAAATATTAAAATAGATAATGAATGTATATATAGATTATTACCATGGGATGATATTCATTTGATCCCCGATCCATGTGCCCATATTTTCTACAATGTTTTTTAGTTTTGTTATTAAAACTCTTTCAGGATGTCTAGTATAACAATTTTTGCAAGGGAAATAACATTTACCATCACCTTTTTCACCCTCTTTAATTTTTTTCCCACCTCTAATGTTTTATGATATTCTTCCCCATAGACATATACTGAAAAAAATACGTGTTTTTTGTTTTCCAAGAAGGCTGAATTATACCATTTTTGAACTGTCGTTATTATAGCAAACTTGTCGCAACATCCATAAAATGAAACATATTTATAGATTTTATAACGTCGCAATTCCGACAATAGTTGACCAAGTCAAATTTCACTTTGTCAAATACTAGGTGTCCGTTGGGATGGGGAAAACTTAGTTTCCATATCACCGCAAGAGAGATGAAAATGCAATGTCGTCGCAAGACAGACATCCTCCTAACTTCGTTGCAAGAGAGACATGTTTTTGAGTACGTCACAAGAGCGACGTTATCGGGCAATATGGAGAAAAAAAATTAAAATTTCCTCTATTTTTCGACAGTATGGGCAATTTTGTCCATAACATTGCAAATAGAACGTTGAAATGTTTCCAATATGTACTAGTGGTCTAACCCCCTGGGAGAAGAACAAGTCATTGGGCAGGAGAAGGTTGTGGTGGGGGATGTGGTTGGTTTGATGAGGTCCTTTTAGAGGATGTTGGAGGCCTTGATTAACCGAATAGATAGAGATGAGGCCAGAGCGGCTGTACCCAATGAGGGTTCACAACGCACTCTAGCTAGCAGTGGTAGCATTCATAGAGAACTCGAGAAGGTGAAGTTTTCTGAGTTCATGGGTGCTACGGACTGCTCAAACACTAAGGCATGGTTGGATAACATGGTGATGGTTTTTGCACTTCTTGACTACAACTCCAACATGAAACTCCGCATAGCGGTCTTTCAGCTGAAGGGGAGTGTTATTCTATGGTGGAAGACGCTCCTATGTCAACTAAACATGGTCGTCAAAGACATGTCATGGGAATTGTTCGAGGACTGGTTCTGGGAGAGGTATTTGTCAGAGGAATTCATTGAGCACCAACTCAATGAGTTTAATGCCTTACGACAGGGTGGTCATATGGTGTCGGAGTATAAGGCCTAATTTATGGAGCTACTTCGGTATGCCCCACATCTGAACATGGAGACGTTGAAGGTCAACAAGTTTGTGTTCAGCCTTAACTTCAACATTTTTGATTAGGTGAGGATCTTGATGCTTTAGAAATTACACAATGCAGTTCAGAAGGCCCTCATAGCCAAGGAAGAGATGACCAGCGAGGGTCAGGGTAGGACTCCTGCAAGACCAACTGGACATGCGACATCATGTGCATAGCAACATCAGACACCAACTAGAAATACATCAAGGTATCGAGATACATTGAGAGAATCCACATTCATGACACCATGACAATCGACTCCTCAACAGAGGACTCCCTATAGAGGACCACCACATTAGAAACAACGTCACCCGCAACAACAACATTTTAGGCATGTTCGACAAAATAGACCAGGATCTTAGGCTCGTAGACCAAAAACCTCTACTTCGGGGCCTAGGAATACTAGACCGAAGACCGGATGTTGGACATGTGGAGAGCCACACTACCAGTGAGACTGTCCAGTTGAGAAGTCCAGAGCAACCAGATCAACATGACACGCTACAGTTGGAGATTTCAACAAATCCCAGGGGATTCATGCAGTGATGAATAACTTCCAGGCCAAGCACCAGTCCAATGTGCTCGAGACGTCAGGTACAATCGCCGACCAAAATTTTAGTATTTTGATATATCTAGGCACTACAAAGAGATTTATTTCTAGTGCAGCACTAAAAAGAATTAAGGTAAAGGTAGTCAAGCAGGATGAGTTTAGTTATGTAGAAATGGCTTCAGGTGCCAAATAGAAGGTTGGAGGAAGGGTTAAAGACTGTAGCATTAACTTAGGGTATTTTGTAACAATGGCTAACCTATATGTCATGATATTAGGATCTTATGACATAGTGATCGGTATGGACTAGTTGGAATTGCATGATGCGATATTCAACTGTAAGACAAAATGATTAAATTTGACCGATGATGTGGGGCAGAGAAGAGTGATTGTGGGAAAAAATTAGGGAGTGTCCTTGAGGTTCATTTCTTCCCTACAACTACAGAAGAGAATGCATAAGGAATGTAATTTATATGCAACCTCAGTGCTAAACGACAAGGGTGAGGTTGAAGGATTAGAAAACCTTCCAGTAGTATGAGAGTTAACGTGTTTCCAGAAGATTTACTAGGCTTGCCACCCAAAAGAGAGTTTGGGTTTACAATTGACTTGAAACCTGGACCTGAATCGATAGTAAGAACACCTTATCGAAAGTCAACACCTGAGTTACAAGAGTTTTAAATGCAACTGAAGGAGTTTTTGGACCTGAGACTTATACGTCCAAGTGTGTCACCTTGGGGTGTGCTTATTATTTTCATAATAAAGAAGGATGGGTCGTGGAGAATTTGTATTTACTATCATCAATTGAACAAGGCGACGATCAAGAAACAATATCCATTGCCAAGAATAGATGATTTGTTTGATCAAATGAAGGGTGTGATGGTGTTTTCAAAGATCAAATTGAGATCACAATATCACTAATTACGAATTAAAGAGGAAAATATTCCTAATACCACCTTCAAGACGAGGTTTGAACACTATGAGTTTACTGTTTTACCGTTTGGACTAATAAATTCCCCAGGGGTATTCTTGAGTCTCATGAATGGGGTGTTCCGCGAATACTTGGACAAGTTTGTTCAAGTATTCATTGACAACATACTTATATTCTTAGACAAAATAAGAACATGAAGACCATTTAATCTTGGTACTACAATGTTTATGAGAAAACAAGTTATACAGGAAACTGTCAAATTCTCTTTTTACCAATCGAAGATTCATTACTTGGGGCATGTAATATCATGTGAAGGTATAGATGTGGATCTTGTGAAGGTAGAGGCTATTATGGAATGGCCTATGCCGGAAAATGTACAAGAAGTATGCAGATTTATGGGTTTAGTAGGATATTACCAATGGTTCGTTGAAGGTTTTTCGAAGATAGAAAACCTGATCATGGAATTGCATAAGAAAAACAAGAAGTTTTTATGGATGGAGAAATGCATGGAAGCATTTAAAAGGCTCATGGAATGGTTGACGATAACACCGATACTAAAATTCCCCGACATGAGATTGTGATGTTTTTATCAATGAGATAGTCGACACTCTGACAAAGAGTGCACATTTTATTCCTATGTGTATGATGTATCAGGCGCTAGACATAGCTATGGTTTTTATCAATGAGATTGTGAGGTTACATGGTGTGCCAAAAAGGATCATATTCGATAGAGGAGTGGTGTTTAAAGGATGTTTTTGGACCCATTTCCAAGAGGCTTTGGGGACACAAATGAACTTTAGTACAACATATCACCCTGAGATAGATGAGAAGACAGAAAGAAGGAACCAAATTTTGGAAGATAAGTTGCATATGTATGTGATGGACCAACATAAGCATTGGGAAGAGTTCGTGCCATTGGTAGAGTTCGTGTACAACAAAAACTATCAAAGTACCATTAATATGGCACCGTTTGAGTTTATTTACAGGTGACTGTGTCAGATGCCATTAAGTTGGGATCGACTCAAGGATAGGTTCTTGGTAGGACCAGAAGAAATGGAATAACAAGTGTGATCGATAAGACAAAAGATTAAAGAAGCGCAAGATTGACAGAAGAGTTATGCTAATGTGCATTGCGTTGACCACAGTTATGAAGTTGGCGGTCGAGTTTTCTTGTGGGTGAAACCACACAAGAGTTTAATAAAGTTTGGAAAGAGTGGTAAACTCTCTTCTAGGTTTGTGGGACCTTTCAAAGTTGTGGAAAAGAAATGACACGTGGCCTATCGACTAGCCTTGCTTGATTTTTTGAGGCGTATGCATGATGTTTTTCATGTATCTGTTTTGAGACATTATGTTAGTGATCCTACACATGTGATTGACATGAGTTCTTTGCAGGTGTCAGATGAGGGTGTACTCACGGCGGAGCCAATCCTCATTCTAGACCATCACATTCGACAGCTACAGTGTTAAACAGACGATCAGGTCAAGGTCTAGTGGGATAATTATAGTCCACACTCGACTACCTGGGAGGACGTATATGATATGAGCCAATCGTTTCCTTACTTATTTGATAGCTTACACATATAGATCTTTTAATATACTTTTATTACTACATTTTATATAGTGTACAACTTCGGGATGAAGTTTAAAACAAGAGGGGGTGTATGTAACATCATGCTCTTGCGAGCACAGGTTATTGACTTATTCTTTGAGGACACTTACATTCAAGTGATCTGGTTATAGTACATGGTTATTTGTTTCGCTTATGGATTCTTATGTTGATTTTGATGGTTGTGATTTAATGTTATTTGAGATATATGTATTGACAGATGTTATTGATGAGTTTTCCCTAAGTGTGAAAGACTTTGACAAATTGTGGATGTCGAGGGCATCAATGGACCTCCTTGGACTCTGGATTGAGTTAGGGAGTGGATTGTATTGGTTCGACTATTTCATTTATGAATACATGACACATGATCGATCATAGTATAATTTTATATATAGATCATTGACATTGTTTTGTTGATGGATGTAGGCTGACGAATGATTGCTAATCTGACTCACATAAGGAGTAAAGGGACCATGCACAGAAACCAAAAATTGAGGGAGAGGTGTGGCAGAGACCCTGTCACATCCTACTATCACTCTCGTTGTGGCTTGAATTGTAGGTTAAGGATTACCTAGTTCGAGATGTCCATGATGTCGTGAGGGAAAAATGAGATAGTTGCTCATGAAGATTCGAAGGGGCACATAATAGGCGGGGTTCTTATTCCTTAGAAGCCCTTAGTCTCTCAAAAGGTCTCCCAAGTGGAGTGCTGACTCCAAGGGTTGGAAAACTACCAAAACCAGTCAAAGGTGAGTGTCATCCTTCAAGCACAGAGTGCGTCTTGAAGGGCACGTCGTGTAAATAAAACTTGAGTCAATGAATCTAGGTGGCCTAGAAAAGATTGAAAAGAATAATTGTAAACCTTGAAAATATTTAGACTGTGTTAGATATGAATAATTAATGAGCAATTTATTACTTAAAAATCCCCAAATGAAATTCTAAGCCTATTCAAAAATTAATCCCAAGTCTAAGTTATGTAAGGAGAGTAAACTAAATTATTAACTAAATAAAAAAAGGGAATGAGGTAAATAAATTTAATAATTAAGTAAAATGAAAAAAAACCTAAAGATTGATTTAATACACGTGTGAAAGAAAATACACTATTAAATTTGAATGTTTTTGCGATGAAGTAGAGACGAATTTTCGTCGGACTAGAGTCGTTTTTGTGACCAAGATAAAAAAAAATTCGTCGGAATTAATTCATCGGTCTAGCGACCACACATGGATCTTCGCTGGTCTAGCAACCGAAAAAAGAAGCATATTGACAATAGGGAAATGTTCAGCTAACGAAAAATGTTAGTCGATCAAACGACTAATATTAGTTGCAAGAGTGACCAAAACAACCCTGGAGAACTTAGTCAATAAACCACTATGAGTCGCTAGAATGACGAATATTAGTCTCTAGAGCGACCAAACCATCAGTTAAAAAGGTCAAAAGAAGGAGGATCGGTTAGTCGCTGACTGACTAGCGACGAACAGGTTGGTCTCTCTAGTGACTAACAGGTTGGTCGCTAAAGCGACCAACACATTGATGTTTGCGACCAATTGGCTATACTAGCGACGAACAGGTTGGTCGCTCTAGAAACTAACAAGTTGGTCGCTAAAGTGACTAACACATTGATGTTTGCAACCAATTGGCTATACTAGCGATGAACAAGTTGGTCACTAAAGCGACCAATATAGGGTTTTTTTTTTTTTAATTTATTCCATTCACACAGGATCTATGCAAATCTGACCTACATGAGCATTCTTTAATAGAAAAAATGAAATGGTCCATGACTATAACAGACAATTAAAAAAATTGCAATGTAACTACTATATGCCTATGTTTCTTTTGATTTTTCAAATTAAAATGAAATGAATTGCAAGAAAAGAAACCTATAGATGTAAACAACCATTGAAATGCAAAGTTATAACCTATTTGCAGAGAACAAACAAAGAGTCAAACCCTCAAAAAAACTCTTGAAGGAAAGGTAGTAAAACCATAGGGGGGTTTTTTCCTCAATCGTTTGGATTTTTAAGGGTTTTAAGCCAAACCTACAAACTAAAATCTAACTAATCATCCACATTCCCTAAATATAAACCTAGTAGACACACAAAAGCGATAAAAACTAGAAAAAATATTTTTTTTAACCCCTACAGAAAGTTACCTCAAAAAGTGTGTTGGAAATGACGAAAGGTACCATGTTTCCTACATTGAAAAACAAAGGAACCAGACCTTGTTGATGCATTGGTCAATGCACTTGTTGACCCCAATAAGTGTGATGGTCTCTAGGGGGTCTCCTGCACCTGGGAGCTCAACTCTGTGGGAT
>SNQJ01S0074426.1:22750-33661 GCA_010110895.2 Picea sitchensis
GATTTGTAACATGTTAATATATTGGGTAGACAAAATGCCTTTCTCAAGGTAGTCCCTGCAAAACCAACCCAGTGTGAATTAATGTGTAATACTGTGTGTAATACTGTCCAAAGCATCATGTCCATTGTCAACCATAAAAGGATCTGGTGAAATTGCATTCTTTAGGAGGTTTACAAATACCATATTAAGAGAAATCTTCAAAGATGTTCAAAAGCACAAAAAATGGACACCTTGAGAGAGCCACATGCCGGATCCTAGTAAGCACATCATTGATCTATAAACATCTAAAAGATATAATTTCAGCTCCTGAGATCCATCAAAAGAGAAGCGCAAAGCTCAAGCACAAAGAAGATAAATAGTACAAAGTACAATCAGTGTATGCAGGGATGATAACTATCATAGCTATAAAGCTAATCTAGATATTTTTAGTAACAAAATCCTAAGCCAAGACATGCCATAGTGCTTATAAAATCTTGACCTCCCAGTCAAAGCTTAGTAGGCTGGAAGGTTTATTGCATAGTTATCAGAACCGGATCAGTGACCAAACCGGTTGACCCCAAAAATGTGAACCAGACCAGAACCGGAAAAAAACCAGACAAAAAAACCGATCGACCAAAAAATAGATAAAATATTCAAATTTTGAAAAAAAACATATATATTCATGTGCATCCATATGAATCCAAACCATTTACACACAAATATGCAAAGTTTCTCATTTATATAGCAAGAGTGTGTATAACCAAAATAGCACCAAGTGTAATCCATCTCTGAACCAAAATACATCAACAAAGAGGCTCTAAATGCCCTCTAGGGTCCAAAAAAAAGCATGCTACAACAAATAACTACTTATCATCAAAATCATTACCTATATTAGGATCCTCATCATAAGTGTCACCCTATAACCATTAAAACAAGATAAAAAAAGCTTAACATGCCTAATAAGTGATTTTAATTTTTATTTGAGTGAAGGGTACATTTTTACTAGGGTCATGACAGAAGAGTTCAACAATCAATGCCACCAACATCAAGGTACATAGAGGGCTTGGTGCTCTTAATTACATGTCAGTTCTGTACACTCACACATGATAGAATCCAGTGGAAATGTTGCAATCCTGCCAATCTTGAAATCCTGAAAACCATTAAGTCTGTTGAATTTTGAATGGGACCTAAAATTCTACTTTCTTCATATGAAGTCCAACGAGGTTGGAACCACTCTCAAACATCCCAAAACAATTAATGGTAATGTTAAAAATTTAAGTAAAAGGATGAAAGTAAAACATTCATCTTTTTACTTTAATGATTTAATATTACCATTAATATCTAGGTTTGAGTAGGCCCTAGGGTTAGGTAATGGACCCCTTTCTCTTAAATTATTTTTTTTTTATTTGAAAATCATGGATCCACATCGTGCCATACGATGCTATACGAAACTGGTCGGTTTCGTACGGAACCATCCAAAAACGGTTCAGGAGGGCCGGTCGGACCAGATTTGCCTCAAAACTGGTTGGACCGGCCGGTTCCAACGGTTCCGATAACACTGGTTTATTGCATTACATATGTGAATTGTCCAAATCCACGTCATTTATGGATACACCAATTTTGTTGCTTATTAGGGTTTTAGATGCATCTGTCCTTCACAGGCATTGAGCAGCTGCTAAATTTTCACTTTGCACATGATTCAGCTCTTACTGTAAAACTTACTTGAGCTTCAATCAAGGGTTCTTTGCTTCCCTAATTGGCTTCATAAGAAATGGAAGATCATTTAGCCAGTAAAAATAGTATAGTACTTAGGCAATCCCTTTGGACTAGATGTTTGGCAAAAGACATGTAGAATAGGGCTCTAAAGAGATTTGAAAGAAAGCTCAACAAATGCTGGTTGGAAGATATCCCATTAGCAGGAAGGATTACCATATCAAATAGAATATTGACCTAGGACATATATAATACTAATGCCTTTTCCCTACTGCCCCCAGCTACAGGAACTTGAGGAGTCTCTTGGGTGATGCATAGGAGGAAAACCAGGAGGAATATTTATATCTCTATATGCAATAGAATCAAACGAGAGGGATACCTCTGGTAGCTTGGATATCTGCACCCTTCCATAGCAATAAGGCAAGCTTGGGTTGGTCCAACCCAAGGAATAGTTCTAGAAACTTAATGGTTTGTAAGAGCTATGAGTGGGGATGCCCCTCGACAGATTCTAATCCAGCATAGCATGCAGACTGATACGCGTGTTGGTAGTTTAAAACGGCTGTTTGGGATATGTGATGTTGGTAGAGCGCAAGCTTTGGAGATCTCGGATTTGGAAGCCTTCACGAGGGTGTGGCAGGCTTACAAAGCACTCCGCAGTTTTCTTTATATTCTTTCATGCAGACGTGAAGAAGTAGGATTGACAGTTAACAGGTACATATTGCCGGAGGAGTAAAGGAGAGGAATTTACATAGACAAAAACCAATATCATTTGCATTCCAACGCTTTGGATTTCCCAGACAACTTCCTTTAACCAACTATAGATCCGGGTCCTCTTACAGTTAACAGCATACAAAATTGCCAGAGGAGTAAAGGAGAGGACTTTACATAGGCAAGGACAAATATAATTTACATTCCAACACTTGGATTTTCCAGACAAATTCCTTTAACCAACTATAAATACGGGTCCTTTAAGGAAGCCTTGCAAGTTACAATCATAGCGTATGGGAAATCGGCTAAGGGAAAACTTGAAAAGTACTGTATTAGTTTCAGAGAGAGATATAAAACACTGGACAGCAGTATGTCTATAGATAACCAGATACAGACTCGGGACATAAACTAAGCACTTTCATAAAACATGTAAGAGTCCAAGTTTCAGTGAGGGTATACAGAACTTTCCGATTGTATATTGGGAAAAGCCTGTCAATCACATCCGATTCCTCCAGAATGCCAAAGCGTTGAACCCTTTGGGTTTATGGGTTTATCACAGTGAAATTTGTATTGAAAGGGATCGTCCCAGTGAATTATATATACAACAGAAAGGAATTAACAGGGTCCTTTCATGCATATCTAGATATATAAACAAGTCCTAGATTTAGAGCTGACCGATTATGAAGGCGTATCCAATGCCAGCTTCATTTGCCCAGCTGCTGAAAAATACGAAATGGATTTTATATTCCAATGCTCAAGCATCCAACAAAGTATTCGGTGATCGTACCGACTGTCATTAGGTTTGCCAACCTGCTCGAAATGAATTTAATGCCTTCACAGAGTCACTTCAAGCAAACGTAATCGTTCAAGCTTCAACTGAATCTTCGCATATCTGAAATGTTCGGCAGTGGAGAATTGTTGTCCCTCCTCTACCGTGCAATTCGCCCCTCTTATTCATTTTTTCCCTCAGCTGATTGTAAGGCAAGTATGTACCTTGTTTTTTCCTGTGCTGTGAAAAATGTCCAAAAAAGCCTTCACTAGTGTCATGTTTTGTTTTGTTTTTGTTGAACACTTAAAATCTATCATACTTTAGTTAAAATCTAGTTGTTAATTGGTAATGAAGATAAATATCACTAGTTGCTAGTTGCTATCTCCAATATGAGTTGATTCATCACTATTATTCAATGAAAACCATACTGGTGAAATGACCCCTTATAAATCATAGTGTTATGTTTTTTTGTGTTTTGTTTTGTATTTTGTTTTTCGTTTTTCTTTTTCTTTTTTCTTGAAGGAGTAAAACCTATTATACCCTAGTTATTAATTGGCAATGAAGACAATTATTAATCATTGTTATATGCAATGCGAGATGATTCATCATTGTTATTCAAGGAAAACCACGCCCCCTTAAATAACCCCTTGGTGATTCATAAGGGAGCAGATTTCCACTCCTGCCAGAGGCTTATGGGGCTTAGGTTGTTAACCTATTTCCTTACATGTAATGTCCCCTTACACTTGATCGAGATAGAGGATGACTTAGTAGCCTATACTACTCTTGTAAGCTATAGTCAGTAAATAAAAGGGAGTCAAGGGGGTTTATTTAATGTCACTTAGCTGGGAAATATTATATTCTAAACTTACGTTAAGTAAAAAAGTAAATTGTTAATTACTTAAACATTAAAAGTGACTTGTAATGTTTAAGTAAAAATTAAAAAGGGGAATAAGGGTTATGTGGATTTGATCAAAGAGGAAAGATATAGAAAGGGTTTGGAGAAGTATAAAGGAAGGGTAGCACTACTCTTTCTTCATTATGATTTGATCTCTTATTTGGTGTGCTCTCGAGAGCCAATTTTTCATTAGGGTTTTGACAAAACCCTTCCATTGTGGTCTTGTTTTGGTGGTGCAATATCCACCCTAGTTAGACAAAGGAGGAGATCCATTATGAATCTTCACGTGAGTTTCATTTGGTAGTTTTTGTTCAGCATGGAGGCATATCATCTTGAGAGGAGGTTCATAGGGCTCATGATCCAAGAGGATCTCGGTGGCCACCCACCTTCTCCAACTGGCTCAAAATAGTTTTTTGGAAACTTATGATTTTTAGTAGTTTTTCGGTTCCCAAACTTTTGGGGCCATTCTGAGGGCCCAAACGACGTATTTTCACGATCGAGCAACTCAATGATAGCATAAGGCTTTGATTGAGCCCCGTAAATGAAGCTCCTCATCAATACCTTTCCAACAAGCTATTATGTGCCCTAAACGAAGATCGTATGCAAAAGTTAAGACCCCGGAAAGTTGATGTACTAACTTACCCCAACGGGGCCCACATAACTTTTGGTGCTTCATCTCCTAGGGTTAGGTTTTTGAATGTCTAGGGTTTTGGCATTCATGTTTATTGTAAAAAGGCCTTCAAAGCCTCATTGTACTCATCTTCTTGTGAATGAGGGTAGTTGTCACATCTCTTCTCATAGATAAGCTACCACCATTCTAGCAAGCTTGTTTTCAGTCTGCATTTTACAGTTTTCAGTATATTTCTTATTTAATATAAGTCAAGTTTTATTGTATCTCTGTTATTGTTCACTGTGTCTCTGTGTTAATATTATAAATCTGTGGTTTCATTTCGTTCCGCTCATAAATCTGGATCAGTGGTATTAGAGCGGTCTGCTCCTTGTCATTTTTTCTAATGCATGTCCCCGACTCGGTCAGGGTATAGAGAGTTGGGTCTCGAGCTTGTTTCTCTTGAGGACAACTACTCTCACACGCCCAAGAAACCATCCATGGTGGGCGAAAATAAATATGACGGGACATGAGATCCTTTCAAAATGTTGCTCGAGGAAACCCTTGAGTGATAAAGGAACGAGATGATGGACAACTTTGCACAAATCCTTTGACGGTTGCCAAAAAGCAACGCATCCACCTCAAGTGAAGGTGTGACCCCCTTCAAGGTATAAATCAATTTTGATATTCCTATATTTGAAGGTCAAATAGATGTGAATGCCATAGATAAATGGTTAAACTTTCTAGAAGGGTATTTTTTCGTCCACAACTTTTCTGATAGGGAAAAGATTACATTTGCGCTCCTCAAGGCCGTCCCCCATGTCAAACATTGGTGGGAGACTTTCTGTGAGCAAAAGAAAATATAGGGATCCACATTATTTGCAGTTGCACCCACTTGGGTTCCTTTAGGGATGCTACTAAGGAATAATACTACCCAGTTGGAAGTTATGACGACTTGTATACAGGATGGACCAAATTGCGGCAGGAAAGAGACCAAACAGTGCTAGAGTTCATCAATGTCTTCCATACCTTACGCACCAAGATGGGTATCAAAGATTTTGAGCGACATCTGGTGCTCAAGTACCGCAGCGGTCTGCATAGATACATCCAGACAGAAATGGAGTTTTTGGACATCTCGTCCTTGGGCATGGTCTATCGATATGTCGTCAAAATCAAGTAGAAGCTTAAACAAAAGAAGAGGCAATCTGGGTCTAGGAAACCCTCACAGCAGAAGCAGGGCAAGGGCATCCCCAACCCACAAAACAAAGGACAGAACAAAGATGTGGAACCTCAGGATAACCAGTCCAAGCCACAAGCAAAGAAGGACAATGGGAAGACGAAAAAAGATATTAGGAAGTGGTGCGACTTCCATAAGAGACCTGACATAACACTATTGATTGTCGCTCAAAGCAGTCATTGGTTGTTGAGGTAAAAGCCTATGAATCATATGTGGGTTCTGACTCAGAGTAAGAACCAAAAAAGGGGAGATAGATCATTAACGTGGAACTAAGTATCATCGTTGCTTCCACCAAGATCCAGCCCGACAAAGCTGATGAGCCAGAGGCAGGCGAGTGCCTCTTTCATTCACAAATGTGTTTGAAAGGCACTCCACTCCACTTCATCATTGATAGCGATATCCAGAAGAACCTCATCTCAGCAGAGGTCGTCGAGCGGCTAGCCCTCCTGACAACACTGCACCCACATCCCTACACCATTGGATGGCTCCATCAAGGGAGCGATCTTTGCATCATCCAACAGTGTTGCTTGTCGTACGACATCAAGCAATTCCAAGATGAGGTATTGTGTGATGTTTCTCCCCTTGAAGTTTGTAATGTTTTTTTGGGCCAACCTTATTTATGGAAACGTCATGTTGTATATGAGTCTAGACCTCACAATGTTATTATTACTTTGAACAAGAAATTGTACAGGATACCCGAGGTAGTCCCACCTAGTGTTATTTCATTGATCTCTTCCGAGCAATTTAAGAAGGTCATTTCTCATACCTAGAAGTTTGTCTTCTTCATGATTCACTCTCAGAGTGAGCGAAAGGTGGCAGTCACATCCATAGCCTTCGCAGTCAACCTCTCCACGCAACAAAAGCAAGTGGATAAGGTCGTGGAAGAATACAAAGACATATTCTCATCAACTATTGGGGTACGTCTGCACTGCCAGGTCAAGCATCCCATCGATCTGTCCCCCGACGCACCACTACCCAATGGGTCAATCTATCGTCGCTCTCTACTAGAAAATGAGGAGATCAAGCATTTGGTCCAAGAACTGCTCCAAAAGGGGCACATCTGACCTAGATCATCACCTTGTGGAAGCTCAATCATGCTGGTGCAGAAGAAAGGCGGGACCTGGCAAATCTGCATTGATTACCGGGCCCTAAATAAAATCACAGTCAAGAACTGATACCCGATTCCCCAAATCGATGATCTCCTTGATCAACTCAAGGGGGTCAAATACTTCAGTAAGATTGATCTAAACTCTTGCTACCATTAGGTCCCAATAGAACAGACAGATGTATGGAAAACTATCTTCAAGTCAAAAGAAGGTCTTTTTGAATGGTTGCTCATACCCTTTGGTTTAACAAATGCCCCAACAAATTTCACGAGGATGATGGACGATATCTTGCGGCCTTTCACTAATTCTTTTGTGGTGGTGTATCTGGATGGCATCCTCATCTACAGCAAGACTTGGGCAGAACACTTGCAGTATATTCAGCAAGTTCTGCACACTCTACGGTAGTAGAAGCTATATGCCAACTTGGGAAAATGCTCCTTCGACCTATACAGGGTCTGTTATCGCATAGTTTGTAGTTTAGGTCAAAGGCTNCCACCCACCTTCTCCAACTGGCTCAAAACAGTTTTTTGGCAACTTATGATTTTTAGTAGTTTTTCAGTTCCCAAACTTTTGGGGCCATTCTGAGGGCCCAAACGACGTGTTTTCACGATCGAGCAACTCAATGATTGCATTAAGGCTTTGATTGAGCCCCCTAAATGAAGTTCCTCATCAATACCTTTCCAACGAGCTATTGTGTGCCCTAAACGAAGATCGTATGCAAAAGTTACAACCCCGGGAAGTTGATGTACTAACTTACCCCAACAGGGCCCACATGACTTTTGGTGCTTCATCTCCTAGGGTTAGGTTTTTGAATGTCTAGGGTTTTGGAATTCATGTTTATTGTAAAAAGGCCTTCAAAGCCTCATTGTACTCATCTTCTTGCGAACGAGGGTAGTTGTCACATCTCTTCTCATAGATAAGTTGCCACCATTCTAGCAAGCTTGTTTTCAGTCTGCATTTTACAGTTTTCGGCATATTTCTTATTTAATATAAGTCAAGTTTTATTGTATCTCTGTTATTGTTCACTGTGTCTCTGTGTTAATATTATAAATCTGTGGTTTCATTTCGTTCCGCTCATAAATCTGGATCAATGGTATTAGAGCGGTTTCCTCCTTGTCGTTTTTTCTAATGCATGTCCCCGACTCAGTCAGGGTATAGAGAGTTGGGTCTCGAGCTTGTTTCTCTTGAGGACAACTACTCTCACACGCCCAAGAAACCATCCATGGTGGGCGAAAATAAATATGACGAGACATGAGATCCTTTCAAAATGTTGCTCGAGGAAACCCTTGAGTGATAAAGGAACGAGATGATGGACAACTTTGCACAAATCCTTTGACAGTTGCCAAAAAGCAATGCATCCACCTCAAGCGAAGGTGTGACCCCCTTCAAGGTATAGATCAATTTTGATATTCCTATCTTTGAAGGTCAAATAGATGCGAATGTCATAGATAAATTGTTAAACTTTCTAGAAGGGTATTTTTTCGTCCACAACTTTTCTGATAGGGAAAAGATTACATTTACGCTCCTCAAGGTCGTCCCCCATGTCAAAGATTGGTGGGAGACTTTCTGTGAGCAAAAGGAAATATAGGGATCCACATTATTTGCAGTTGCACCCACTTGGGTTCCTTTAGGGATGCTATAAGGAACAATACTACCCAGTTGGAAGTTATGACGACTTGTATACAAGATGGACCAAATTGCGGCAGGAAAGAGACCAAACAGTGTTAGAGTTCATCAATGTCTTCCATACCTTGCGCACCAAGATGGGTATCAAATATTTTGAGAGACATTTGGTGCTCAAGTACCGCAGCGGTCTGCATAGATACATCTAGACAGAAATGAAGTTTTTGGACATCTCATCCTTGGGCACGGCCTATCGATATGTCGTCAAAATCGAGTAGAAGCTTAAACAAAAGAAGAGGCAATCTGGGTCTGGGAAACCCTCACAGCAGAAGCAGGGCAAGGGCATCCCCAACCCACAAAACAAAGGACAGAACAAAGATGGGGAACCTCAGGATAACCAGTCCAAGCCGCAAGCAAAGAAGGACAATGGGAAGACGAAAAAAGATATTGGGAAGTGGTGTGACTTCCATAAGAGACCTGACATAACACTGTTGATTGTCGCTCAAAGCAGTCATTGGTTGTTGAGGTAAAAGCCTATGAATCATATGTGGATTTGACTCAGAGTCAGAACCAAAAAAGGGGAGATGGATCATTAACGTGGAACTGAGTATCATTGTTGCTTCCACCAAGATCCAGCCCGACAAACCTGATGAGCCAGAGGAAGGTGAGTGCCTCTTTCATTCACAAATGTGTTTGAAAGGCACTCCGCTCCACTTCATCATTGATAGCGATATCCAGAAGAACCTGATCTCAGCAAAGGTCGTCGAGCGGCTAGCCCTCCTGACAACACTGCACCCACATCCCTACACCATCGGATGGCTCCGTCAAGGGAGCGATCTTTGCGTCATCCAACAGTGTCACTTGTCGTACGACATCAAGCAATTCAAAGATGAGGTATTGTGTGATGTTTCTCCCCTTGAAGTTTGTGATGTTCTTTTGGGCCAACCTTATTTATGGAAACATCATGTTGTATATGAGTCTAGACCTCGTAATGTTATTATTACTTTGAACAAGAAATTGTACAGGATACCCGAGGTAGTCCCACCTAGTGTTATTTCATTGATCCCTTCCGAGCAATGCAGGAAGGTCATTTCTCATACCTAGAAGTTTGTCTTCTTCGTGATTCACTCTCAGAGTGAGCGAAAGGTGGCAGCCACATCCATAGCCTTCGCGGTCGACCTCTCCACGCAACAAAAGCAAGTGGATAAGGTCGTGGAAGAATACAAAGACATATTTTCATCACCTATTGGGGTACGTCTTCACTGCCAGGTCAAGCATCCCATCGATCTGACCCCCGGCGCACCACTACCCAATGGGTCAGTCTATCATCGCTCTCTACTAGAAAATGAGGAGATCAAGCGTTTGGTCCAAGAACTGCTCCAAAAGGGGCACATCCGACCTAGATCATCACCTTGTGGAAGCTCAATCGTGCTAGTGCAAAAGAAAGGCGGGACCTGGCAAATCTGCATTGATTATCGAGCCCTAAATAAAATCACAGTCAAGAACTGATACCCGATTCCCCAAATCGATGATCTCCTTGATCAACTCAAGGGGGTCAAATACTTCAGTAAGATTGATCTGAACTCTGGCTACCATCAGGTCCCAATAGAACAGACAGATGTATGGAAAACTATCTTCAAGTCAAAAGAAGGTCTTTTTGAATGGTTGTTCATACCCTTTGGTTTAACAAATGCCCCAACAAATTTCACGAGGATGATGGACAATATCTTGCGGCCTTTCACTAATTCTTTTGTGGTGGTGTATCTGGATGACATCCTCATCTACAGCAAGACTTGGGCAGAACACTTGCAGCATATTCAGTGAGTTTTGCACACTCTGCGGTAGTAGAAGCTATATGCCAACTTGGGAAAATGCTCCTTCGACCTATACAGGGTCTGTTATAGCATAGTTTGTAGTTTAGGTCAAAGGCTAAAGGATAGAGACCAAACTGGCGTAATAGGAATCTTCCCCATCCAATGTCACCTCAATGGGGAGGTTCTTTTTATTTAGGGAGGTTAGCCCAGGGGAGACGTCCCCGACAACCTGTGATTTTGAAGAGGCTAAGGTATAAAGTCAAGATCAAAGTTTCCCCCTCACAGGTTACCACCGAAGTCAGACAGTCCGGCTAATCAGCCAATAAAGAAGTGTAGGCCCAAATGAAAACACCTGCCCAGAACAAGATAACAATAGTACCATATATATGCAGGCTATAACTCAATGGGTTAGTACTTCAATGACTATCTGCTATTAATTGATAAGCAATGTAGAACAATA
>SNQJ01S0074427.1:8954-46470 GCA_010110895.2 Picea sitchensis
TGTTGTTCAGTTACTTTATGAAAAGTGGAAAATTGTCCTAAGTTTTGTGAGACTGATTCACGCCCCCTCTCAGTGTCAAGTACCCATTTTCATCAACGGGTATCAGAGAGAGGTTCCTTCAAGCACAATTTAAACGTTGAAGGTAGATTCAGAAGATATGTGTGGACAAATTGCTATCTCCACAAATGAAGCTCCCTTATTTGACGGAACAAATTATTTATCATGGAGAGAAAATATGAAAAGATATTCGAAGTCAAGAGGATCTGGANAAATGAAATAAATTTTGTTGTTCAGTTACTTTATGAAAAGTGGAAAATTGTCCTAAGTTTTGTGAGACTGATTCACGCCCCCTCTCAGTGTCAAGTACCCATTTTCATCAACGGGTATCAGAGAGAGGTTCCTTCAAGCTCAATTTAAACGTTGAAGGTAGATTCAGAAGATATGTGTGGACAAATTGCTATCTCCACAAATGAAGCTCCCTTATTTGACGGAACAAATTATTTATCATGGAGAGAAAATATGAAAAGATATTCGAAGTCAAGAGGATCTGGAGTTTGGGATTCAGTAGTAAGTAAGCCCTGTCACTTAACTAATTCAAAGAGAAAATCCAAAACTACAAAAGAAGAAAAGAGAAACAATTCAGTAGCCTTAGAAGCAATAAAGGATGGATTGTCAGATCAAGTCAAAGAAAAGATGAAGCACTACAAATCTGCCAAAGAATTATGGCTTCAATTAGAAATTTGTTATCAGAATGAAACACAAGAAGAAGAGAAATCCGGTCAAAGTGAGCAACAAGACTCATATACAGAGGATTCCTGTCAGAATAAAGAACAAGACTCTAATACAGAGGATTTCTGTCAGAATAAAGAACAAGACTCTAATACAGAGGATTCTTGTCAGAATAAAGAACAAGACTCTAATGAAGAGGGTTCCTATCAAAATAAAGAACAAAACTTAGAAAAAGAGAGTTCTTACCAAGATAATGAAGAAGATACAGAAAAATAAAACTGCAATCAGATTGAAGAACATAATATTAAGAAAAAGATTTCTAATAAGAATGAAATACAAGATTTGATTCATATCTCAGTCAAGAGTGAAGAAGACGACCTCATCAAGGAATTGAAGAATACCTCAATTTTCATTAAAGAAAAATCACATAATCTTAAAATTGATGTTGCAACTGTTATAGGAGAGATTCGTTTGGAACCAGGAAATTATATGCATATTAAAGTTCTTGTGGAGGATCTTAACAGTCTTGAGTACACAACCTTGTGCACTCTAGAAGAGTTGGATAAACTCCAACAGAAAGATATGATGCTACAACAACAACTTGATCAATCTAACAATGAAGATCATGAACAAAAGTTTCAGTTAGAAAACAAAGAAGAAGAGATCAAAAGTTTGAAAAACAAAGTTATTAATCTAATAGAAGAGATGGAAGAATTAAAGAAACATGATAATAAAAGAAAAAGAAGTACTAAAAGAATCAGAATAATTAGTTAATAGTCTAAACACTCAACTTGAGGAAATTAAAGAAAGTAAAGAAGACCTGAAGATCCAGTTAACAAGGAAAGAAAGTTCTTACCATATGTTGGAATTGGAAATCATCAATCTCAAAAAGAGAAATGAAAGTACTAATGCATATCTAATGACTCAAATTGAAGAAACTAAGAAAAGGGAAGAAGCTCAGAAGATCCAAATAACTAAAAAGGAAGAATCATGCCAAATGTTTGAATTAGAAGCTGTCAAACTCAAAAGGATTCAATTAGAATACGAGGAAGAAATACAAATATTGAAAACTAAAGTTTTTGATCTAACAAAAGATATGGGAGAATTGAAGACACATGAAAAAAATATTAAATGCAAAGAAGTATTGAATGAGACAGAAGAAATTGTCATAAATCTAAAGACTCAACTTGAACATGCTAAAGAAGTGGAAGAAGCCCTGAAAATTCAGTTAACTAAAAAGGAAGAATTATGTCACATGTTGAAGTTAGAAATAATCAATCTCAAAGATGAATGAAAAGACAAACAATATTGTCAATTTCCATAATAGCTCAGCTATCCTAGATAATATTTGGAAGATCCAAAGATCAGTTGATGAAAAAACTGGTCTTGGATACAATAAGAAAGAAGACAATAACAAATGGAGCACCATTTACAAAGATGAGAAAGGATCATCCTTCTTAAAAGGAAAAGATGCAAGTACAAAGCAATTACAAGTCATGAACTTTATTAAGGAGGATAACTTTAGAAGTAAAAAGGAAGAAGAAAATCAAATGACAGATCCTTCAAGTCAAAATAAATCAAGAATGGAAATACCTTCAACGACTATTGTTTTTCTTGTCATAGATTTTTCCATAAAGCAATAGACTGCAAGAAACTAAAGAAATGATATACAAGAAAATCCAAAAACTCAATTAGATGTTGGAAATGTAATTTTGTTGGGCACACAACAAATTTTTTTCATACAATGAGATGTTACAACTGTGATAGGTTTGGGTACAAATCCCAAAACTGTAAGAATACAAAAAGTCAATATTTGAATAAGTCATTCAAGTCAATGAAAAATCCTAATAAAAGTTGGAAGAAGAAAGGAGATGAAAAATCTCCAAAAACACAATTAGAAAGAGAAGATCCAAAAAGCAGAATATTTCACAGAAAGATATGGAGAAGAAAATCTGAAGGAGAAAGCAAGAAAGATGTTATTACACCTGAAAATGAAGAAATTAATAATAAAAACATGATGGGTAAAATTCCTAATAAAGAATGTGAAATTCAATATGAGATAAATCAATATCAAGAAAAGGAAGTACCTATAGAAGAATATGGGACATATTAAATTCTGATGATGTCATAAGTTGTTATCAAAAGAAATAAAATATAAAAAGAAGTTTAAATTGGTATTTAAATCAATTGGTATAATTCCTCAATTGATATTCCTGTGAAATATAAAAAATGAATAAGAAGTAGATAAAAAATATCAGTAATATTCATACTCTTGTTCGATTTGACAAAGGAAAGTTAGCAAAAACTCAGAAGGAGTATTTTTATTATTGAATAAGAAAGCAATTAGATTAAGTTTTGAAAAATACTTGATCACTACAAAATTTGTATCAAGAAGATTACTTATTTAAACACAAAATTCCCAATAAATTGAGATAAGAAGTTAGTAAATTAACAGGGGAAAAGACCTTGTCAGGAAGAGCTACCCTTTCAGAAACAAAGGGGGAGCGTAGTCAGAAGCAGAGATAGAGCATATTGACAGGGGGAGTCATTCAGTTATGGCAGACAGAACATGATTCCAAGGTGAGTTACCCAATTTCATATTCTGGTCAACAACATGTAGACAGATAGATGTTGATTATAAGAGGAGAAACCATTTTCCATTGATCTCAAAGGGGGAGAGACAACTTCATAAGAGGAAAGCATCATCACAGGGGAGTTTTGTATATGAAGTTAGTGTGTTGCCCTCAATGAAAAAGGGGGAGATTGTTGGACATATTGTCATTGATGTCAACAGTTGATGTGATGATTTGTTGTTAATGATGAATTACCATATATGATATTGTCATTGATGTCAACATCAGTTAGCTGAAATCAATTCATGATTATTTTTTATCAAGATAGGATCAACAATGTTCCTATGATCAAATCTCATGAGAATTAGCGACTGACTATCAATGCATAACAGAATGCACAAATAGTTACTAAAGCTCAAGAGAGTTAGAGAATGAAGAGCACATTTTAGAAATGTCATATGATCAATGGAAAGATTGAGAAGTTGAACAATGTTTCTATGATCAAAGCTCAGGAGAATTAGCAACTGACTATCGGTGCATAAAATAATGCACAAACTATTACTAAATCTTAGGAGAGTTAGCGAATGAAGAGCACATTCTAGAAATGTCATCCGATCGATGGAAAGACTAAGAAGTTGACCAAGGTACAGAAAAAGGTGAGAAGCCTCAAAAGCCGTCCGATCAAGAAATTGACTGTGTTGATCATCTCATATTACGAAGATCGGTCATATGAGTGTCGTGGGCTTGAGGAACATTGGAGGATCATGACCATCGGATCTGCAAGCCAGATCAACGACATGGATAAATTGCAGAGAGCGAAAGCAAAATTAAACTACTTGTCGGTTACAATCCCGCAATCGATCTAGATCGTCAGATCTCATAGCTCCAAATATATACGACTGCGGTGGATCCAACAAACGATGAGATTAAGCCAGATTAAATCGTGACAGTCATATGCACAATCGCCAGATCAACAATAGGGTCAAATTGTAGAGATCGAAAGGAGAATTAAATATCATGCTTATTCCAATCCCRCAATTAGTCAAGACCATCCGATCTTATAGCTTCGAAGATCAATGATTGTGGTTGACTCACCAACAATGCACAAATTCCAATTGCATATTTTGGGTGATGAGTTAAATCACTTGCAAGTTGTGGTTCCACAATCATCCTTGATCGTGGATCTGCTTCGATAAATATTCACAACCGTTGGATCACTTTTGAGTGGAAGGACAGGATAAGCCGGGAAAAATGATTGAGAATTCGATTGACCGAATACCTGTCATCCATAGGATCATTATCGAGTGGGAGGATAGGATAAGCCAGAATAGAAACACCATAGATAGATCGAGCCATCGATCTAAGAACATGATCGATGAAAAATGTTTAGTATGAGTCTAAAGTTGCGAGGATGTTACACTTCGAAGAAACCTCACTTCAAGAATTCAGTTTGAGATTTGAAATACCCGAATCCCGGAAATCCGAAATGAATAAGGAACATCAAATTTTGAGGACATACGATGACCGTTGGATCAGGTTTGTTGGTTAGCATACCATGTCAGCAACGACATGAAACATAGCACGTCAACAAGAACACATGGCAGACCACGTCATAAGACCACGTCAACACATACACATAGCATAATCAAATGATGACAAGCATCAAGAGGAAATTGGCTCGTGCCATGTCTACAAGTGATGTAAGAAAGTTACGTCACTCCGAGAGAATTTCTTCAGGAGTTTCACCACCAAGAAATGTCAAAAGTCCCAAAGTCCCGAAGGACGAAGGTCCGAAGTTGCTCTCAGGCGTCGATCTAAGATACATCAGGAGTTAGGACAACTGTTAGATAAAGGATATGAATGTGTCACATCGGGAAATCTACGTCGACAGACCATGTCAACACTCCACGTCAGCAAGGACACGTGTCACAATCAGATAATGAGAAGTGTCAAGTTGATTCAACATTTCAGGTACGTGCAAATCACGAATCAGAGTGACACGTGGTAGATACTCGGCTCGTGACACGTTAGCAAGTGACGTAAGAAAGTTATGTCACTCCAGGAGTTTTGATTTGGGATTTTTAACACTAGCACTTGCCCAAAGTCCTAAAGTCTCGAATGACGAAGTCTCAAAGTGGACACGAGACGTCCGATTTGAAGATCACTTCGGGAGCATTCTCGTCCGTCGATCTATTACAGCGGAAGGATAGTGTAAGAAAAAGTGTTAACCAACAGCAAGCGGTCTCCACTGTTTATGACTTACTCAGCAGGTGATCACTCCGGAGGAAAGAAGGGGTTGAGACTCGAAATCTCCGAAGTCCAGAGACCCGAAGGAGATCTCAATCGTCGATATGATGTCAGGTGCACTCACAACCATTGATCAAAACATAGCGGAAGGATAATGTAAGTATAATAGAGGAATTCATTGAGTAAATGGAGGCCATCCATATCAATGCTTGATTAAGTCCCGACTGTCAGATTAAGCCTTGTAAGAATTAAATATGATGATTGATTCGTTTCCATGAAATTAACGTAAGTTGTCCGATCTATTCGGGAAATCTGATTCAGAAGTTTTGAAAGGTTTCAAACTCAAAAGTTACGAAGGGAAAAGTGTCGAAGTTACGACAACTGTCCATCTCGTCAGAAGATTGAATCATGAMCATTGATTGATAAGCGCTCAAGCGCTCGTCTAGCCTAATGTCTGGTCACCGCCRTTGATCATATGAAATAAGAAATAAAGGAAAAAGATAATACAGTGATTAAATAAATGAGCCCGTGGTTCTATGCCTGTGATCGTATGGTTTGAAGAAAGYGCCTTATACAGGTTTCATTTGACAGTGAGTTACACTAGAACAACACATAAAATCGTTAAARGATCGAATATGATCTGTTGGTGAATTGAGAATGCAACAAAAGCATGAGTACGATCTAATGAGTTGATCCATGTATGTGATCAAATCATGAGGACAAACAAACCGATACACMGTCTTGATTGAAAGAGAGTTAAATCATGAATACATGAATAAATAAATAAAAAGGAAAATGATATTAACTAAAGTTTAAAGATTATCATTTTAAATGAAAAGGTACAATGGTTCAAATATCAAAAGACACAATGATTCAAATTCACACCAGTTGGAAGACTATATAAACAAAAAGGAATTGTGAGAATATTGAAGTTGAATTTGTCGAAGTATATATATTTATATATAATGGATTGAATGAAAGTTCATTCTATTAGGTTGGTGCCTATTTACAAGCTGGGTCTTGTAACAAAGAGAAGGGTCTCTCATAATTGTATGAAGATGATATTCAAAGATTGATCTTATGTATTCATTCAAGTTAAATAAATAAATAAAGTATATATATATATATATATATATATATATATATATATTGGTTGAGAAAATGAAATAAATATTTGTTGTTCAGTTACTTTGTGAAAAGTGGAAAATTGTCCTAAGTTTTGTGACACCGATTCACCCCCCCTCCCAGTGTCAAGTACCCATTTTCATCACCGACCATGAAATATAATCCTTGGATATTAGGTATACTACCCATGTCTTACTAAAAAATTGGCACTTTCAACAAAGAGATTGGTTGCCTTGTCCTCATTATTGATTTTGTGCCAAAACAATATGTGTTCATTTCTTCTAATCAAATTGATTACTTTATCTTGACTATGCAATTCACCCATGTATTTCCCAATGTCGTCATTTGACCTACCTATGTTGAGTGAGTGTTGGAGAATGGTGGATGCAAGTCAAGGCCCTTTGGAAACCTCTTCTTATGTTCATGGAACCCTTTGACACATGAAAATCATGAGGTAATGTAAATGTGTTTATCTCATAAGATGATCTTGTTGGATCATGTTGTCATTGATGCAAAAGGTTTGATTGATTGATGTCAAAGGATTTATGTCAAGTGATTAATTGATTTAAATGGATTGATTGATGTGAAAGGATTGATTGATTGATGATTGATGTCAAATGAACAATGTCTTGTCATAACATACTAATGTAATATGTATTGTCCTTGATGAGAATGTATTGATGTCAAGTGGAATCATAGTCATATGATGATGCATAGATGAAGATGGATCAATGAGTTCTCATTGATACATGATGCATAGATGAATATGGATCAATGAGTTGTCATTGATACATGATGCAAAGATGAATATGGATCAATGAGTTTTCATTGATACATGATGCAAAGATGAAGATGGATCGATGTGGTTTCATTGGTATATGATGCATTGCTGGATTGATGTAAAGATGAATCATTATTGTCTTATCATGGTTGATAAGGTGTACAAATGGATGAACTCCAAAGTGGTCCCCTTATGGTGAAATCCCTTATGGGAATGCGCTTTACGGTTGAGTTTTCCTTGAAGTATGGTTGGAGAACCCATGCTTGAATGTGGAATAATGAGATGAAGATCAATGAATTTGTCAGTGGAACTATCCTAGATGGATAGTACTTGTCATTCCATTTTCGGTGGTATGTGAAATGTCACATAACTCCTCATGGTTTGAGAGTTATGGCCCTACAAAGATGAAGGACCCTCATATGTTGGCTTGAAGCCGAAAGAGGTCGAAGAAGTCAAAGTGATTGAAAAGAAGAAATTATCATTTACATGGTGACAAGTCAAGGTGGAATATTTAAATGATAAAGAAATGGAGAACTTTCTAATTATGGAAAGTGGTTAACCCTAAAAATGAGGAAAATAGGTTAAGTGACCTAGAAATGGGTTAAGTGACCTAGAAATAGGTTAAGTGACCCAGAAGTGGGTTAAGTGACCTAGAATATGCTTCTAAGGAAACTACTTGGAGAGTATAAATAAGAGGCAAGGGTCTCTTGTGAAAAGCTTCTCTTGTGTATCTCTTGAGCATGTATTGAAGATCTATTCTGAGAGAGAGGAGATCTGGAGGATCTCATGGATGCATCAAAGTTTCAGCAAGTCTGAGATCATGATGGAAAAAGTATTAGAAGTTCAGAAACCCTAGTTTTTGAGGTATATGTGGGTTGCAGTGAGCCAGGGCATGTACATACGTGTGCTAAATGAGGACATGGCACGTACAATGGATGAAGTCATGAAGAATTGTGGTTGAGATGATGCCAGGCCCTTGAAGACTGAAGCAGGTTCCATCTCTGCATTCTATGGGATCAGATCTGCCATAGAAATTATGGTATGGTTACATTGTTGTCTTGATGGATACTCTTTCTTGTTATGTAGTGAATTCTTAAGGCATTATTGGTATGGTTGTTGTGATGTGGTTTGTGTTGGTTGATGGAGTGAGCTTCACTCTTATGATTCACTACTGATATGATTTCTATATTATACTAGTTTCTTATACATGACGAGTAACATTCATATTGTATGGTTGAGAAGCATGAGTAAGTTGTTGGAGATATTGGATGTGTTGTGATTGGTTATGGGTTAGTTTGGATAGTGAAAGACAGAATATAACGTGATTGAAGGTTGCATAGGATCTGAGTTGATCTAGAAGAGAAAACCCTAAGTAACTCAAATATGATACACATGCTATAGCACAGGCTGGCTATGTACATACATGATTTGTACTACTGGTAGGGCGTGTACATACGTGTGCTTCACTACAGACAAGTCGCGTACCTGTTGACAGATTGATATCTATTGAGGATTGCTGCCTCATATCATTTGGTGTTGAGGGTGTAAGCTAAATCTTGCATTATAGATCTGGTTCTCTTGTATAGTTGTATTCTATTCAGTTGTTGCTAATAAACCCAAGGATTGTAGTCCGTAATAAAAAGAAAATTGTACATACATCTTTTGTTCTTTGTGTTCCTTGTGGTGATGATTTGTTGACGATATGTTTTTTTTATGTATGTTCACATTTAACTGGTTATAAATGACATCAATAAGTAATGAGTAAATGGTGATTGCTAACTAATGAGTTTTGTGAAAGGGAAGTTTTGAATAAGAGTCCTACATTGTTCACCCCCCCCCCCTCTCAGTGTAGTTGGTGTGTCCAACAGATCCATAGAATAATAAATGAGGAAAAATGCTTGGGCTTGGAATTTAGCAAGGTGCTTGGGTTTGGGCATATGGTGGTTTTGCGAGAGGTGTTATGGTTGAAGCAAGATAGGTTGAGGGCCTAATGTTTAATCAAGTTAGTATAAGTAATGGGTTTTTCACATTTGACTCTTATAATCTTGGGGTTGATCTTGGTAAGGTGATTGTGAATAACTCAAAAGTAGGGCTTGTTTTGACAACTTGATTATGGGGATGTGATACTCAAAGAGGTCATATGCAAAACATTTTTTTTTTGTCTTTTATCAAAGTTAGAGACAAAAGGCATAATGAAAAATGACAATAAGACAAATTGAGATTGGTGGTTAGAATTTAGAAGTAAATGGAATGCAAGCTTTAATGATAAGGCCATGTTACTTTCTTTTTTCTAAAGCACATAGGGGATTTTATGGCAACATGGAAAATACAAAATCAGATGAGCCTCAATGACACCATAAAGTAAATTAGTACTAGTACATAGTCAATTTTATCCTCATCCTGTTGGGATTATAAATTACAATTAGAAATATTTTCCAAAGTTTACAAATAGTGCATGAACTTGCTGAACATAATTTGAAGCAATAACACTCGTAATCCCAATAAGAAGTAAACAATATTGGATATGCTTGGATCATAGGGAATTGAACAACTAGATCAATACAATACTAGATTGAGCATGTTGACCAATTTGTAGTTGTAAAAATTTAAAAAGGAGAGGTCATGAAAATAATATGTACCATTACTTATTTTCTTAAAAATTGTACATAGATGTGAGAATAAGGAATAAATTTTGAAAAATTAAAATTTTGGCCAATTAAATAACAATTAAAGAATAGAGTCTATAAAGTTGATTGGAATAACGGTGTTAATGCCTCCCACCTCAGTTTGAATCCTAGCTAACATATTCGATATGTCTTGCTGGCATTTATATTAGGCCAATGGTTATAGAGGAAACAATGCAATGTGATCCCTAGTGGCGTAGATGATTGCATGTTCTAGTTATTGATTCCCCTATTACAATAATAATAATAATAATAATAATAATAATAATAATAATAATAATAATAGATAAATAAAATAATCCATGACTAACCCACCTTCAATTAATTTCACAACCTTTTAGGATGAAAAGTTCAAAAACTAATTATTTTGTAAAATCTATCAATAAAGAAAAAAGTTTGAAAATTCATAATTGATGAAAAATCTATAAAACCTAGCTATAAAACACATGTATGAATTCAAAGTGTAGATCAATACCTTTCAAACCATACCTTACAAAGATTAAAAATATATAGTTATCTAAAGATCTGATAATTTTTGTAGCCAATGTCCTAAAAAATACTACAGAGAACATGAGCATACCATAAGATGAGATAATGATCACAATTTCTTTTTTTGTTTGCTAGTTTGTTTGTGACCTATAGGACTAGCATGTGGCTTGAGAAACCGTGACTCAGGGGAATCTCAGTTGTAAAAATCACTCAGGGATCGCACCCAGTCTGAGCCACACCAACCCTTAACATGACTGGATTTTGTGTCCCTGCAAGTTTGAAACCGTTGAATTAACATCACAGAGTGCCTTAACAACACACTTTGTCACCGACTGTCCTATAGCTCAGGGACATAATGATCACAATTTCAAGCATGTGTTATGATTACATTTGGTGATGGATATTAATAGCCAATATGAGAGAGATTGGATAATATTATTAATGGAGATAAATAGAAATCAACATAGGATATTTTAGAATGTAACTAAAAACACTTAGAGTCATCCATATTGAGATTATTTTCAACATCATGCACATATTTTTCATATCCACATAGACAATATTTTTCATAACTAAACATAGACATGTGTGAAGAGATGATCCTGATCCAAGTGGATATCGGTGGCCACCCACCTCTTCCACTGACTCAACATGGATTTCCATATGGGTAGTCTTGGTATGATTTTCTAAGTCCATTTTGAGGCCCTTAACGATCTTTTAAGAAAATTGATGTGGGCCTATATTTACCTTTGACAAATATGTGGGTTTGTGTTGGAAACATACCGAAGTGGAAAGAAGGTTGATCGTGGGGAAAGAAAGCATGCAGAAAGTGAAGCAACAACTGGAAGGAAACACAACACGCACACATGCAAGAAAGCGTGCACAAGGAAAGAGACAGGTGGATGGAGTAACAACACACGGACATGGGAGGAAGACCTAAAGTCGGTAGGATTAAGGTTTTGGTAAAAAATTGTAATGGTTGAAGAGCCAAATATGGATAAATACCGATACTAAGGTATTGTGGACGAGTTCTGTATTTTTGAGGGATTTTGTAGTTGTTTTGATTTAGTTAGTAGTTGGCTTTGCATTATCATAGATATGTATGAGTTGATGCGATATGTAATCTTTTGTATGAACTATTTTGTAAGTTGTTGAGCTAGAGGAGAGGAAAGAAGGTAGATATTGAGGATTAAATTGCAGGCTGAGGATCTTGGTGCGGTCTAGTTCATCTCATATAGATCTTACCCATCTGAGGAGAATTGTAAGCACACGACGTTGTAGATGTAGAACTACCATAATAAAAGAGTCGAGAGCCAAATATTTGTGGACGTAGCCCAGGAGGGGGTGAACTATAGTAATATCTATGTAATGTGATGAATGCATGCATATCTTTATCCTCTTTTCAGTAGTTAAATATTGTGCTTAATGAATGAATGGGTTATTGTATTGCTATGAAATATGGTTGCGCTATTAAGGAAATAAGTTGATGAAGGTAATGCACAGTCACGAATAACAGTAGGTTACAATCACCAGTTATAGTAAATGGCTCTAAATGCATATCTCATATCTCATACTCAATCCTAGGCTGTAACCACTTGAGTCTTACAACCACCTATTAAATCTATCTCGGGTGAGACTGCGCGACACATTTTGTGTGCTATGTTGCCTTCTGGTTTACCAGGAGGGCCGATAGTTTTAGAGGCTTTGCTGGAAACCCGAATGACATGAACCTTGGGTCAATAAGAAGCTCAAAGTAAAATAGACATGAGTAACCAACAAATGGTTATGTTGTCGTTGGTAGAAACAGAGGTGGATTGCGTAGCTGAGATAGGTTAAGCGAGGAACAAACAAAGAAAATAAGAGAGCAATGAGACATTAGAATGGAATGTTGAGACCGTGGAACCCTAAGAAAGTAACAATCGAAAGCTGGTTGAGAACCAAAGAGCCAGTGTTTTCACAAAAAGACAATTGAAACCCTAGAATAACACCCCGCAAATTTCTGGACAAATACGTGTATACTGATTTGCACAAAGTAATTTTCTATGACTTTCCACATATATTGTAGGAGTGGATACTAAGGTTGCAAGATAACCACGCAACGAACCAGGTTCGACAGCTAGAGTGGACCCCAGTACAGATTGAGTAGTTACAACAGGTGAACAACAAGTTCATCCGCGTAGTAGACTTTTGGCTTGACAGTATTGTGGCAGGGTTCATAACAGAGTTTGTAGTTGACACAACGAAGTCATACAATGCATCGGGGCATGAATTTCTACGCGGACCTCATGAAAGGTACATTTGATCATTGTATACTTATATTAAGATATTGCTATATAAAAAAGGTGTAATGACAATGGAATCAGACAACTAAACTTCCCTGCGTACATGGGGGAAGGCGGGAAGCACTGACAAAGAGAGGAGGAATGGAAGGAGGTAAGGATAAGGGAAATAAAGAGGAGGAACCCTTGGACCCGATCATGATGAACGAGGACCAGATCAAGTGGATATTGGCGTCGACAGGAAGGACACGTAGCAGAGTACCCTACCAATACAAGGTGAATACCAAGAAGAGAGTTGTAGCTGCGAGGGAAGGCTTGGCAAGTGATGAGGAAGATGTAGAGAATCTCCGGGTTGTGGAGCAGATTGAGGAAATCCTACGTGCAACATATGAAAGGAAGACGAGAGGTCCAAGAGCGGGAAGAGAAGGAAACCATCCTATCCATATTAATGTCAGTGTGGAACCCATAAACCCATGTGCGACTAATACACCAAAGAGAACACCACCATTTAGACAACCGAAGTTTAGAGGAAGTCTGATAGTAGGAAGTGCATCTACATAAGGAGCAACAAGTGGAGGAGCCAGTCCAGGCAGCAGTAGTCAAGTATCTACACCATGCAGAGGAGGTAGTATTTCAGTATTTAGAATGGCAGGACATGATCCCATCATCAGGTTACCAGAATTTTGGGGAGAAGCAACAGGAGACCCTGAAAAGAACTTGTTCATTTGTACAAAGATATGGGAAGCAAAACAGATCACTGATGAAGATACCAAACTCGCGCAACTAGATATTATGATAAGATACCGCACACTAGAATGGTACATGACTCTATACACAAAAAGTTCCCTAGGGACAACCAGGACATTGGCCGACATTAAGAAGTTATTAACAAATAAGTTCCAGAAGTCGAGCTCAGAGGATTAGTACATGAATGAGATGATCGAGATAAGATAGAAACCAGGAGAGTCTGTATGGGAGATCGATCAGAGATTCAAGCGACTGAAGGGAAAGTTAAAATACCTTATGACCGATATGAAGCATCGACACCTATTTGTCAACTCACTCCTCCCGCACTTAAAATACCCTTTATGACAACATAAATTTCAGACGCAGGCAGCCTTGAAACTGGAATAGAACCAGTACCAGCAAACAGACCCAACGATCGAGGAATTGAAGGAGGATTTGAAGAATCTAACATTTCAGCTGAACCGTAATAAGAACAAGGGAAAACGAGAAGTTGTTTGGTGTACCACATGCAGGACGGAAGGCCACCACAAGAATGAATGCCGAACGTTCACACAGTATATGGTAGCAGGTATGCCAAATCCATTACAACCAGGAGGACTATGGTGCGAAATCTGCAAAAAATCGAATCTCGACCCTTATCACTGCATGATGATGCAAAAATACTAGACAGTCTCAAAGAGTTCATATTGCACCTTTTGTAAGTTAGTGGGACACAACGATAAAGATTGCAGAACTATTGAGCTGATGCGAGAAAGGACATCATATGCATATACAGTACATGCCAAGATGATGACTGGGAAAGCAGTGCCGCAGTTCAATCCAATCCCAGTTCCATACAACACTGGGCAAAAATCGTATAATAACACATAGCCACAGTACAACCTGACACAACCTCAGTACAATACCATGCAGTATAATCAGGCGCCACAATATAATGCGTCGAGAGGTGATCGAGTAGGATATAGAGGAGGAGGACAAGCCAGAGGAGGTTTCAGACGAGTTAGAGGACCTGCCACATGTCACAATTGTCAACAACCAGGACATTATGCATGGGAATGTCCACTACCACCAACAACTTGTATGAATTGTCGCGCGTCGGACTATGATACATAGGAATTCCTAACCTTACTAGTAAATATTCAAGAAAAGAGGAATCAAAACAACCAAAATATTCAGTGGATCTCAACCGAAGCAAGGGATGAAGGATGAAACATCAACATAGTCACCCGTGGAGGAGCTAAAACAAGCACTGACGCAGTTCGACAGGAACCAGAACAAAATCAGTGGGTGAAGAAGAACACTAAACCAAAAAAGCAGTTCGACGCACAGAAGGGGAAGGAGACATTCAAGCAAGCCAGACAAGAATTTCAGAAGGAGGACATGTCATCGACTTCAACTGCGTAACAAGACAAGGAAGCACTAGAATATGAGATGCCTCCATCAAAGGATTTTTTCAATCATGTGTAAAGGTATTAAGTGATCCCTCATCTGTGAAAATATTGCAAAACATACTAGAAAAATGTAGCAGCGAGACATAAGAAAATCTAGAACCAAAAACAGTTAATCATCTGCACACAAGAAGAAGAACAAGTAGGGAATTTAGACTCAATGCTAACATTGGGGATTTCAATATGGGAGACATAATACTGGATCTAGGATTGGAAGTGAATGTATTACCAAAGAAGACATGGCAATGCATGGGAGATCCAACATTAGGATACTCACCTATTCAATTGAAACTAGAAAACCAACATAGAGTCCTACCAATCGGTAGACTGAAAGGAGTGATCGTAGATCTTGATGGAGTATGCACTAAAGTAGACTTTGAAGTCATTGAAATAGTGGACATCACAACACCGTATCCAACATCGCTTGGTCTAGATTGGGTGTTTGACAACCAGGCCATAATCAATTTGAAAACCAGGAAAATGACATTTGAGTCCGAAGAATATAGGGTCATCGCACCATTAGACCCATCAGAAGGGGAGAGGTTTGTAGAACCTACTTGCCTAGACTTAGAGGAAATCGGGAAGTTGTACAGAAAAACTGTGCGTGATGAGGATTGCGTAAACCCAACTGCATATGAGGTACTCAGTTGGTAGAGCATTACTTCATGTGCAACAAACTCAGACACTGGGTTAGAGAACTAGCAGCAGAGGCTAAATGAAGTATCCACGTGAATATGTGCAAGAATAGACCGTGTAGTAAGATGGGTAGGCACAAAAATTAGGGAACCACCCAGTTTCCATGGACTAAACGATTTGGAAACATTCTTGACACAATACGAAGACACAGTGTTGGAGAACCTGAGACTGTTAGCACTTGACTTAGCACTTAGGGCCACACCCACAAGATGGTGTGGCACACACAAGGAGACAATCACATATTGGTACCAATGTAAGCGGTTACTGCACTTAAGGTTCGATGCAGAACATAAAAACAACAAACAACAGAAGTATGAAGGACAAGGGACACCAGCGGAACACTTGGAGAAGTGAAAAACGTTGTGGAAAATGACACCCCTAGAGGAATGGCCTCATTACTTCATACACACTCTATAGGGCATACTAGCGAATTGGTATACAGACCAGGAATTGCGTAAGGGAACTGCGACCTGGACGACATTGCAACATAATTTTTCAATCACTTTCTCATTTGAACATGAGAATCCCAACATAGATGCAACCCTTAAACGAATCAGAGGAGTAATATTCATAAAAGAACCAGAAATACAATTTATCACAGAATAACAACAGCGGAACAAATAGACAGTCAAGGACCTGTTGGCCTGTTACCATGTACAGGAGGAAGCCCTGAATGAAGATGATCCGCGTGATATTCAGATTGAAGAAGTAGAAGGCGAAAGAGATGTGGAAGGCCCACCCATAGAATCTGAAGTCATTTCCGCGCCGATTAAGGTAAATAAAATTAACATGGGATAGTTGAGCAGCCCAAAATGGCCAGCATTGGGGATTACTGGGATGAGAAAACAGTAGAAACCATCACATAGTTTTTGCGCGAATACAATGACCTCTTTCCCACAACATTCACAGAGATGAAGGGTATAACTAGAGAGCCATGAGAAATGAAGATACCACTAAGACCTGACGTGATACATATTAGACAAAGACCCTACAGATTGAACCCAATATATAAACAAAAAGTCAAAGATGAGATCATTAGGATGCTTGAAGCCAAAATCATAGAACCAGTTGAGGCGTCAGAATGGATAATCCCATTGGTAGTACAGGACAAGAAACAAGGGATAAAGATATGCACCGACTTAAGGAGATTGAACGATGCATGCTTACACGACCCATTCCCTACACCGTTCACGGATGAAGTGTTAGAGAATGTGGGAGGAAATTAAGCTTACTCATTCACTGATGGATTCCCAGGCTACCATAAAATTAAGATAACACAGGAGGACAGATACAAGACCATGTTTGCGACATAATGGGGATCTTATCAGTACATAGTAATGTCATTTGGACTGAAGAATGCACCAACAATATTCTCCAGAGTGGTCATCGCAACATTTAAAGAATTCATCCATCAATTTCTAGAAGTATACCTGGATGTTTGGACAGTCTATAGTCTATTGAAAAACCATGTGGAATTTTTATGGCTGATGCTAGAAAGATGCAGAGAGTGCCATATATCACTAAATATAAATAAATGCATATTTGGAACACCGTTTGGGATACTATTAGGTCATATAGTATGCAAACAAGGTTTATTAGTAGATCCAACAAAGATCGCAGTCATTGTTAACTTTCCAACACAAAAAACAGTCTGTTAGTTAAGAGCGATGTTAGGACACATAGGATACTACAGGAAATTCATCAAAGGATATGTGTAGATCACAACACCGATGGAAAAGATGCTAAGGAAGGATACAAATTTTCAGTGGGACGACGAGTGTCAACACGGTCTGGATACCTTTAAGGACAAGATGGTTACCACGCCGATATTAGTATTTCTAGATTGGGAGAATACATTCCACGTGCATGTAGCCATAACACTTGGAGCTATCTTGGCGCAGCCATGAGCGTGAGACTTGGATCACCCAATAGCATTTGCAAGCAGAAAGCTATTTGACTCAGAGCATAACTATAACACTACAAAAAGAGAAGGCCTAGTCATGGTCTATGCACTGCAGAAGTTCAAGCATTACTTATTGTGAAAACACTTTAAGATGTTCACATATCACTCAGATCTGAAATACCTAGTCAAAAAACTAGTGTTGGGGGGGGAGAATCTTCCGTTGGTTACTACTATTCCAAGAATTTGACTTTGAAGTAATAGTAAAGCCAGGCAAATTGAACGCAGGACCTGAGCAGCTATCAAGGGTCACAAATGGAGAAGAACCTACGAACTTAGAAGAAAATTTTCCAGATGCACAATTATTCTCATTATAGATTGTTGATGAATACTTCGTAGACATCATTCATTACTTGAGTATAGGTACTGTGCCACAATAATATATCACCGCACAGAAGAAGAACCTGGTATTCCACGTTGCCGACTATCAACTGATTGCAAGACAGTTATACAAAATGGGCACATATAACATCTTGCAAAGATACGTGTTAGAACACGAAAGACCAAGAATCTTAACAGAAGCACACGAGGGAATAATAGGAGGGAATTATCCAGGGAATAACAAAGACTCGAAGGAGTACTGTCAAGGATGTGATTTCTTTCAAAGGGTAGGCAAACCCAACAAAAGGGACGAGATGCCATTATGACCACAAGTAACATTACAATCATTTGAAAAGTGGGAAATAGACTTTGTGGGACCAATCAACCCACCCGCAAAAAGAATAGGGGATCGATACATTATCACTGCGACAAAATATTTAACAAGATGGGCGGACGCCGCACCAGTAAAATATTGCAGCATAGAAAAAACACCGCACTTTTTGTTTGAACATGTAATCACCATATTTGGGTGCCCAAGAGTTTTGATGAGTGACCAAGGCACGCACTTCATAAAAAACACCATCCACGTGATGACTGAAGAGTTTGAAGTCCATCATCAGAAGAGCACACTGTATCATCCACAGGCAAATGGAACAATGGAATCCTTCAACAAAATTCTGGAGAATGCACTGACAATGATCTGTAATGTCAACAGAGACATCTGGGACCTCAAAGTACCAGCAGTATTATGGGAATACATGGATACAAGAAAAAATTTGACAAGGCACACATCATTTAAACTGGTTTATGGCCAAGAAGGAGTGGTGCCATTAGAATTCTTAGTACCAAGCTTGTGTGTAGCATCCATCACACAAATGACAGAACGAGGCGCAACACAGGAGAGATTGAACCAATTACTAACCATGGAGGAAGACTGAATCTTAGCAGGATTCCACCAACAATTTCAAAAGGCCAGAAACAAGGCTTGGCATGATAGACACATCAAGAAGAAAACATTCAAGGAAGGAGATCTAGTATTGATGTATGACATCAAATCGTTTCAGCACCTGGGAAAGCTTAGAATGCATTAGTTAGGACCGTACTAGGTAAAATATGTCATAGATGGAGGAGATGTATAGTTAATAGATTTAGCATGCGTAGAACTCAAAGGAATGATCAATGGGAGCCGACTAAAGCTGTATAAGGACAATCGACCATCCACTGCGTAGTAAAAAAAAATAAAAAAAAATGAAAAAGAACAAAAAGGAAACAAAACCAAAGTGGGCATAGTGTGCCAGAGGTAGAAAGTCCAGATGAGTTTAGAAACACAAATTCAACAAAGGATAATGGTCACATCAAAAGGGAAACAAGCGGGAAAAGGAAAGTCAACAAAATCAGTATGACAAGACAACACTAGGCGGAATTGAACGATGGAAAGGACTGACGAGACACCACATTAATCGTGCCAACTGGAGTCGACAAAGTAGAAGTAATGACAAGTACGAAATTGTCGAAGATGCATTGAACCCGTAGATATGGTGTATTAAACCCATAATGGTGGAAGCATCTTCAACAAGCCTCATGGGAAGCCGATACAACACGCGAGCACGAGAGCAACTAGTCTATTCGCGAAAGGAGAATAGATAGAGAGAAATAACAACTAGAATGCACAGAGCGAGGCTACATAGATCACATAAGTTATTCGAACCTAACAAATGTTCAAAAATCACCGCTATGGCACCATCAAAGCCAGCAGAAGCAAGCCAGAGTGCCAAACCAACCAGGGTTTAAACTAGGTCATGAGGACCGCTGGAAGAGGATGAACAACAACAACCATAGATCGTTAATGTTGATGAAATCCCATCCCTAGAGACGATATCGGTGAATCCCACATCGATAATGAAAGAAAATCAATAGGCAGAAGTAGAGGCCATGAAGGTAGATACGCCAGTAGCGACGCAGGAGCCTCAGAGCCAGGAAGAAGAAACCCTAAAGGAGGTGCAACTAGAGAGCACCAAAACAACCCCGAAAGTTAATGGAACAACGTCGAATTTAGAAGCAGCAGTGGAGCCAGATAAGTCTCAAACGACCATATCAGAACACCTAGTAGGGGAGATGGGTGAAGATGTCTCGGCTTGGTCGGAATGGGTTACAGAGGAGCAACCGAAAGTTGCTGGAAATTTGATCCAACCACCACTGCAAAATAAATACAAAATACAGATACCAAGGTCACCTCGCAAGAAACTTGCAACAAAAATTGTACTACCACACATACCAACTGGGGTACAAGTAGGAACAAAGCTACTGGGCCATGTCGGGAAGCTCAAATATTCAGACCACGATGTAGCAGATGAAGCCAAGTTCCCAGAACTTGCGCAGAGGGTCTTTATTTATACCACGGGTACAAGTCGAGTTGGAGAGCCAATCAACCATCCATAACGAGAATTCTAGGTCTGTTGGACCTACCACAATTTGGCAGAGGCCAATACACAACAACATGCRTCAAACAGTTGTTATCAATCACACATGGAGGGAACATATGGTTGGACAAGCCCATCCCCATAACCGTTGAGATTATTGCGCAAATAACAGGATTACCAATCTGGGGTATGGATCTCGCATTTTTTTTGGATGACAAAACCAAGGAGAAAGCACTAGTAGAAGAGATGAAGAATAAGTATGGAACTGCCAAGGGGAAAAGAGGGATCATCATCAAACGAATCAACAACACAACTACACAATTGGGCACAAAAATCTTAGCCTGCAAGCTGCTAAGAAAATGTCATAGGGAGGAAGTCCCAGATGGAGTTGTTGCAGTTGCAGCGCAGTGTGCAGAAGGCACCTCAATGAGCTGGGTGCCATACTTATTGAACTTGTTCCTACAGGAATGCAAGGCTGCACAGAACCTAGGCACAAATTTCCACTACTCATGGCTGATTACCTTAATAGCCTTCATGGGATGGCAAGAGCCAAGGTATGTAGTTTTTTATACCAGACCAAAGCCACAGGGAGCGAGGTACTTGTTACTTAGAGCCAGGCCAGACTCGAGGAACATGAAGGCTAATGGATCAATTTTTGAGGGATACCTACATGACCTACATGAAGCCATCTCCAAGACGTGGAGAATTACACCAGAAGATGTTGCGCGATATGCATACATCACCAAATTCCAGGTAACACGACAAACAATGTGGATACATGCAAAGAATGATCCAGCGAAACAGTGGCTACAGATGCGCTACTACATCACAGAGGGTGATATTGACATGTTCATCAGCGAATGGCATGAGGAATGTAGGATTCCATCAATTACCCAGGAAGTGCTGGAAATAACAACAAAGGAAGAGGAAGAGCAAGGAGAAACACAATCTATAGAAATCCAAGTACCCAAGAAACCAAGAATGGTCCAAGACAAGACAACACGGGCAGACGAAGGGCCAAATAAAATGGGAACCCAAAAGGGGGAAAAGGGGAATACACAGTCGGACAAAGAGACGCAAAAGCAGGCTGAGGCCGCACAAGAGATTGCAACAAGTCCCAATTCCCACGAAACAGGAGGAAGCAAGAGACTAGCAACGCATACTGTAGGATCGCGCAAGAAAATTAAGGCACAAAGACCACCTCTAGAATATACGATTACAGATGATGACGTAGAGATGATAGCCCGAATAGTCCAGGATTTCCTATCTTAGGACTTCGACCATGCAGCGCATCACAGGGACAAAATTCGAAAAGAGTTGGCAGAAATGGGGCAGTTCCTTAAGAAATTTGAGAAAGTACAGATAGCAAGTAGCAACAAGGGCATAGAACCATCAACACCACATACCAAGGAAAGAGTGGAGGTAGAAAAACGAGATCCAGTTCACTCATTACCGAACACAAATGCAAAATTCTACATCACACCTAGTATGTTGTGCATGGACGAAATCATGGGGCAGATACCCTTGAAGGATTTAAGCCACATCTAATTGGTCTTGACATGGATGCCATCCAGGGCACTACACAAGTTGCAGGTTAGCRTCGACCACGAGGTACAGTCTCGTGCACACAAATACTTAGTCAAATTACAATGAGCAATAGAGAATGGGGAGGTGATGGAAAAAGTCTGTGAGCAAGCCAAGTCCGAAACTTAGGAGGAAAGAGAGCACAGGAACGAACTGGAACGAAGATAGGAGGAATTTTTTAGAAGCTTCCAAACACCGCGCAGGGGAATGAACTTGTAGTAGCAGAAAATATTGATCAGATTGTGTAGGCAATCAAGCAATACCAAAAAGAGATTGAGAATCTCCAAGAGCATCTCATACAAACCACACCACCAACAGTGAAGGATAAAAGGAAACAAGAAGCAACAATGGAGCTGCAGGAGATATAGTAGCAGGTTAGCACAACCGCTGACTTGTTCGACAAAGCAACACAACTTTGGACTAGGTTGGAGGAGGATCCGTAGGTCCAACGGTGGAATAAGGAAGTGGAAAGGATCAATGCAACGATCCAAGAGCTCAAGTAGAAGCATAAGACAATACCAATCCCAGAATGAGTCAAAGGGATGCAGGAGATGAAGAAGCTACAGGCAGAACTCATCACTGCACAAACGCAGAAACATGAGCATCAGGATCAAATGGAGCCATTACAGGAGCAGGTAGAAGAAGTATTGGCACAGGTAGAGGAAGATAAGACACAGATAGCGCATACCTAGGCAAAATGTGCAGTATTGATTAGCGACGACGTGGAGGTCCAGGTAGTGGAGACAATCAAGGAGAAGACCACGCAAGCGCTAACACAAACAACAGAGGTCAAGGAAAAGTTTGAGACTATCACCAAGGAGATCAAGGAAGCTCAGAAGGACTAGGTGGATCGAGGCGAGCCACATGTCAGTATTGGGGGCTTGTTGGTAGCAGGATGAAGTGGAAAGAAGGATGATCATGGGTAAATAAAGCATGCATAAAGTGAAGCAATAACTGGAAGGAAATGCAACATGCGTGCATGCAAGAAAGCGTGCACAAGGAAAGTGACAACTGGATGGAGGAACAACACGCGCACATGGGAGGAAGACCTATTGTTGGTAGGTTTAGGGTTTTGGTAACGAATTGTAATGGCTGAAGAGCCAAAGATGTATAAATATTGATATTGAGGTATTGTGGACAAGTTCTATATTTTTGAGGGATTTTGTAGTTGTTCTGATTTAGTTAGTAGTTGGCTTTGCATTATCGTAGATATGTATGAGTTGATGCGCTATGTAATGTTTTGTATGAACTATTTTGTAAGTTGTTGAACTAGAGGAGAGGAGAGAAGGTACATCTTGAGGATTAGATCACAGGCTAAGGATCCTGGTGCGGTCTAGTTCGCCTCATATATTTCCTACGCATCTGAGGAGAATTGTAAGCCCGCGACATTGTATATGCAAAACTACCATAATAAAAGAGTCGAGAGCCAAATCTTTGTGGACGTAGCCTAGGAGGGGGTGAACCATGGTAATCTCTGTGTAATGTGATGAATGCATGCATATATTTATCGTCTTTTCAGTATTTAAATATTGTGCTTAATGAATGAATGGGTTATTGTATTTCTATGAAATATGGTTGCGCTATTAAGGAAATAAGTTGTTGAAGGTAATGCACAGTCGCGAATACCAGTAGGTTACAATCACCAGTTATAGTAAATGGCTCTGAATATAGATCTCATATCTCATACCCAATACTGGGATGTAAAAACCTAAGTCTGACAACCACCCATTAAATCTATCTCGGGTGAGACTGCACGACACATTCTGTGTGTTGTGTTGCCTTCGAGTTTACCAGGAGGGCTGATAGTTTTAGAGGATTTGTTGGAAACCCGAATGACATGAACCTTGGGTCAATAAGAAGCTCAGAGTAGAATAGAGGAGAGTAACCAACAACCTGTATTTACCTCTGACATTGAAAAGATCACCTTTATGCTCCTTAAAGCCCTTCCCCATGTCAAAGATTAGTGGAAAGGTTACTAGGAGAGACATAACACATATGAGTCTATAACAATCAAAATAAGACCCACTTGGGTGACCTTCGTTGATTTCCTCAAGGATGAATTCTACCTTGTAGGAAACTATGATGATCAATACATGAGATGGAAGAATTTGCATTAGGAGAGATACTAGATAGTGCCAAAGTACACCAACATCTTCCATACCTTGCACTCAAAGATGGGTATCAGAGACTTTGAGAAGCACCTAGTTTTGAAATACCATAGTGGCCTACATAGGTACATCTAAGGAAATATGGATTTATTGGACATCTCCTCATTGGGAGCTACTTATCGATATGCTGTCAAAATCAAGCATAAATTTAAGTAGTGGAATAAGCAAGAGTTCAGGTATGCAAATCTGCCACAACAAAAGTATGGTAAAGGTAGACATAACTCACAGAAAAAGGGACAGAGCAAGGAGACCCAACCTCAAGAAAACTAGTCCAATCCACTAGTAAAGAAGAGTAATGATAAGTCAAAGAAGGAAGATGTAAAGTGGTGTGATTTCCACAAAAGCCTCTGACACAACACTATTGAATGCTACTCGAAACAATCATTGTTGTTTGAGCTTAAAGAAAAAGAGTCAAACCATGACCCGAAGTTTGATTCAAAGTAGGATAAAGGTGAAGGAATAATTCATACTTGTGATATATGAATAATGTCTAATGTGTATGAGTGAATAATTGTAATGATGTAAACCATCAATAAAATTATATGTATGAGTGAAAGATGATGTTAAGGAGATAAATTAGATATGAGGATCTCATGGATTGAGTTGAGAGATCTAGGGAGATATTATTGGAGAAAGTTATGCATATGGTTTGAACTAATCATCTAATTATGACATAGATGTGATGGTAACCTATCATTTTATAAAGGGACCAATTTTACAATACAAAGATACATGAGAATGATTTAATTAATAGAATTCCCCCCTTCAGGGGTTTCTTATGTTAAATTTCATGTGTCCCTTGCTTGATATTTTTGTGATTATTATTGATTGTTGATTTATATATAGTTGTTGTTGGATCTTAATTTCAACAAAAGGAAAGCATATTATTAATGCAAAACTCAATTCTACCATCACAATTGCAAAGATCCAACCAGATGAGTCATAGGAGCTTGAGGATGGGGAGCACCTATTCCATTCTAAGATGTAGGTGAAAGGGACCCCACTACATTTCCTTGTTGACAACGAAATCCGGAAGAACATAATCTCAGCTTAGATTATCAAAATATTAAATTTGTTGATAATTCCACACCCCTAACCATACAAAATAAGTTGGTTGATCCAAGGAAGAGACCTTCATGTGAACCAATAATGATGCCTATCGTATGGCATTAATACCTTCAAAGATGAGGTATTGTGTGATGTTTCCCCGCTTGAAGTTTGTGTTGTACTTTTAGGAAAAACTTATGTGTGGAAATGTCATGTTGTTTACAAGTCCCAACCTCATAATGTCATTGTTACCTTGGGAGGTTAGTCCTACAAGGTACCACAAGTAGTTCCAACTATTTCAATTTCATTAATCTCGACAAATTAGTGTTGAAAAGTAATCTCACATACTCAAAATGTTGTCCTCTTCAGAGTTCGGTCAGAAGGTGAGAGAAATATCACTATGACCACAACAACTTTGGCACAAAGTCTCTCTACACAACAAAAGTAGGTGGAAACGGTGGTAGAGGAATATAGATACATCTTCACCTCACCTATAGGGGTGTTGTGCACTATCAAGTCAAACATCCAATTGACTTGATACATGGGTCTCCCTTACCAAATGGTCCCATATATAGATGCTTCCTTCTGGAAATTGAGGAAGGGGTACATTCAATCAAGTTCCTCACCTTGTAGAAGCTTGTTTGTGTTGGTACAGAAGAAGGATGGGACATGGCGACTCTGTATTGATTATAAATACCTGAACAAAATCACTATCAAGAACTGACACCCAATCCCCAAGTTCTTTAGTAATCTTGATATGAAATCAGGCTACCACCAATTTCTCATAGAACAAAATAATGTATGGAAGAAAACCTTCAAATCTAAAGAAGGGATTTTTGAGAGGTTGGTAATGCCTTTTGGCTTGACTAATGCTCCAGTGTCATTCATGAGAATGATGGATGATATTTTGCGGCCATTCACAAACTCTTTTGTGTTCGTATATTTGGATGACATCCTCATCTTCAACCAAACCTGGGAAGAACATTTGCATCACATTCAAAAGCCCTTGTTACCCTACGACAACATTAATTATATGCCAATCTAGAGAAATTCTCATTTGGCATGCAGAGAATTCAATAATTGGGATACATTGTGGATGAACTGTTGGAATATTGAGAGGGGGGGGGGTGTGAATCAATATGAGAACTTTTGCATCTTTTAACCACAATGTATATTATTCAATATTTATTAGTAGTGTTCAACATTTTATCATTAGAATTCAATATATCATCAACAACATAAATCAACAGTGCAGAATAAGCAATCACATAGACATAGTACACCATAATTTATGTGAAAACCCAAATGGGAGAAAACCACATAATGATTTTCTTATATATCAAAGAATACATTCATTAGAAGCACCAAATTTCCAATTCTCCAGCTACAAATGGAAGGAGGTTCTGAACCCCTATTTACAGGCTCCAACCTGAAGGAAGCTACAACTCCCTAATTTACCAGCTACAACTGGAAGGAGCCTCCAACCCTCTAGTTTACAGGCTCCAACCTGAAGGAAGCTCCAACTCCCTGATTCTCTGGCTCCAATCAGAGGAGGCCACAACCCCTTTTCCTTTCCTCATCCTGTCTCCCTGAAATATAAGTGTAGACCAAACTGTCACTACCAAAATCACTTCCATTGTCACATCAACCTGTCACTATATCCAACCTGTCACTGTATCCAACCTGCCACTGTATCCAACCTGTCACATCAACCTGTCATTGTATCCAACCTGTCGCTGTACCATCAACCTGTAACTCATCATCAACATGTGTTATGCCAGTCCTGTACCATACAATGCATCAACTGTGTACCGACATGCATTAATCATGCACCATGATATATTCCAAATGTATACACCATAAAATCAATTATGAGTATCTAATCATGTAACATATACTAGAGCATCCATATGTAAAACCTGTTGTTACAAGGAAAATCACTAGACTATGGCATGGGGTAAACCACAACAAATAGAATGACTGTAGAAATCAACTCTAATCCCAAGTATTATATATAAATGAAAATGATAACCATACATGATTAAGAGTCTACCTCATCCGGACGTTCGATGAAGACCACCGTTGAGCACGCAACTCAAAGATTTATACCTACAACTTGTCTTTAACAACCAAGATACAAAAGCATATGGTGATAAAATATAATGTTAGCATATATAATAGCATAATCCATTAACATTCATAACAAATACGCCCATGGAATAATAATTCAAATCTTTGCAAGATATCAATTGGACGAGAAAAGAGTATTTTTATTAAAAAATGATCAACAGAAGTGTATAAGTGACAAAATTCTGTGTCTGTACATCTCATAACCGAGAAACTAAGTCCCTTCAAACTGGGCCTCAACCACTTCAATCCTCCACCAAAAGCAAGCTCATATAAAGGAGACAATGAGGTTCTCCATCAAAGAAGGAAGATCTTGGGAGATGAACAATGTATTCAAACTTTCAAGGATAAAGGGATGCAGAGTCAATGTGAAGTGAAAATTTCTCTAGAGTATATTTTCTCTCAAAAGTTGAATTCTCTCCTCTTCCACTTCTTGGATATGGCTCATTTTATAGCCTTCAAATGGAAATAAAGGGTTGAGTCAGAACATTTCCATTATATGGAAGGTCAAGGATCATGGATGTCATGACGTGACATGGAAACCCGACACAATTTTTTATTTTGAGCACCAAAAACGATGTACATGAGCTGTAGTGGTGCAACCTATATATACACATGTTTTCTAACTTGTACGACGCATATATGTGGAAAAATATGATTTTTTAGCTCTGGGAAGTACAAAAGGGGACTTCAAGTCTGCATAGGGAAATGGAAAGGCCATCCCAGCAAGTTGCATGGGGTGAGGCAAAATTTTCTATAACACATGTACCATATACCATAGCATCAATCATGAATAGACCTGTACAATATCGTCAATGAAGTGACTCATGTTCCTCATGCATATGCCACCATATACTAAGTGTAAACCTCAACCATATACTTGTTATAACCCTATAATTTATAGGATCATCTGGTGACTGGAAAATTTTCACTATTGATGTATGTTGTCTTGCAAATAATATTTCATTCCTGCAAATTATTTTCAAAAAGAAAAGAAAAGAAAAGAAAAGAAAAAAAAAAGAATAAAAGAGGGCATAAAAGAAAATGGCTAAAGCTCCATGCAATAATAATGACTTGATCCATACAGTTTAAACATGGCCAAGTCCTTTTGAATTTATGTTGATAGGATTAGTGAATAAGCTTGGATAAATTGTTTAATCTTAGCCAAGTAGATAGGTTAGCTAGTGAATAAATTTGATCAAACTATCTAATCTTGGTCAAATAGCCCCAAGGTAGAGTAATTTCTTAGCCCAATAGTCTAATCTGGGCTAAATGTGATAGGTGACTAGGTTAGAATATAGATTAGTTGGTTTTATTTCAATAAAACATGCATGATGTTTGAGGAAAATTCATGATTTGGATGTTTGAAATGTTTTTTCCTAACCCCACGGTGACAAAAAGCAAGGGAAGCAACGAAAAATCCACAAAAATCACTAAGTTTCGCTGCACATATCAAAATCACACCCGAAGAATAAAGAGCGTGCTTAGATCGACGGTTGATCTAATGATGTGTAGATCAATGGCTGATAGTGGATTCTGGACCCCCCGACCATTCTACCTTAATCACTTTAAGTTTCGCTTCATATATATCAAAATCAATCTCAGAGAATAAAGAATGCAATTAGATCGACGGTTGATCTAATGATGTGTAGATCAATGGCTGATAGTGGATTCTGGACCCCCCCCGACCAGTCTGCTTTTAACAATGGGGGTGGGGGGTCCTAAATGGTTATTAACAAGTGTGCATAGATCTATGGTCAACTCCGGACAAGAAATGTGAACTTTGCCTGTAAAGAGATTCTGACCCTCGACTTTTCTCAGCTTTTAACGTGGGTCTGAATGAGGTGGTTTGCCCCGACAGGCCCCATCCCAATGTGTCGTTGATCCATTGCATTGGAACCCCTCCGCTCCAAACCACTTACCGCCATACTGTCCATGCCATACCGCTACCACCTCATGACATCATCTTCCACTATCCCGCCGCCTCATGATGCCACATCCCACTATCTCATCTTACATGTCCCGTCTCACTACTCTGCCAAAGTGTCCTTACCCCTTTGACCTGTCACATGTCTTATCCCATTTACCTATCCTCTAATCATCGCCTTCCGTGTCATCCTGACACACCCGTCACCTGTCCTTCACCTACCACCTCATAATTCAGTTGATCCATTGGCCATTTATTACAGGCTAACGTATCTGATAGCTTGCTGACTTGTCCTCCACACCCAATGGATATCCGTTCAATTAAAATTAGCCCCGTTTTTTCCATTTACTCACCGTTCATACTCTTTTCACTCCAGAAATTCATTTCCCTCATTGTTTCAGTCAGCAACCCATCCATAGCCACTACCTTCTAACGATTTTTTTCAGTTTGCAGGTACCTGTTGGATCGATGGCACCTAAATATAAAAGATCAAAAGTCGAGGAAAACCTATTCCTCCCACCTCTTGTCGATCTCGACCGGATCCCATTAGCTGACAAGGATTATCTGATCTCAGAGACCATGTGCGAATTCGATTTCACCGAATTGCAGTCATGGTTTAAGGACACATTCATAGATCAAAGTGATGAGATTGAGCTCTAGGAGTCCAATCTCCGTCTATATCTTTTTCCTGAAATCCACCATTTTCCTGAGTTCGCCCTCCAATGTCAGGCTCATTACCTCCCTGACCAGAGAGCCATAGTTTCATCATCTGGAGAAACTCTTTTCTCTATCACACCCGAGGCCATTAATCAAATGATGCAGATATCTAGAGCCGAATCCCACTCTCCCCTCACCATTGAAGTTTTAACATAAATGTACCAGAAACTGTCTTTTCCTAGAGAGCACAATTTTTTGAGATTTTCCTCCCACAGGATACTCAACTCCCCAAGAAAAATCCTCCTTATCATTCCTCCATGTTTTCAGAAAAGGGAAACTGGATTGTTTCATCGCTATGTTTCCTTCTTGACTATTTCTCAGATGAATGGGTGGATGAGCCCATCTTGGGTTACCTGTCCATTTTCTTCATTGAGGAAAAAGCCACCACCTAGTTTGACTACAACATTTTTCTAGCCAAGAACATACATGATCAACTTTTCAAATTTCCCACAGAGGGCATGTTCTCATATTCTTCAATACTGGCTTACATGTTCATGTTCTTTCAAGAAGAAAAGTTCGTGTTCACCATGCAGAGAATGGACCAAGAAGGCAAACCACAACCCATCACCTCTTGGACTTCGCTACTCAAAACAAACTCCACGGAGTTTAATTTCAATATATTTATTGAGTTGTTTTATCACCCAGTGGTAAGCATGCTCAGTGGTAGACCAGAGCTGAGGATAAATGAGGAGATTGAAAGAGTTCTACACGTTTTGGATCTCGCCAAGACTGGAGGCTGGTTCCTGTATCAAAATCACATAGAAATTAGAGTATATGGGTGTGAATTAGCTCCATACAAATTGCCCAAATACTTTCCTGTTCGGATATTTTCCCTGGAGTATATTAGACAAATGATCAATTCAGATGATATACATTTTGTATCTCTGAAAAAGAAACAATAGATGAGAATCAAGGGGTAGATAGGATCCTTTATCTGCAACAACTGAGTTGTGAAGGAAGAGGCAGACAAACTATTGAAAGAGATGAAATTCGACACAAGTTTCCTGTGGCACTATGATACGTGTGGGATCATCACAGAGATGAGAGTGCAGAATAAAAATGCCCCGTGTGTTCATGCACCCAAGCCTGAGATAGAGAAGTACATGAATCAAATAGAGTGGGAGGTGAACATTCTAGAAGAAGTAGAACAACAATGTCCTTCATTCATTATCTCGGAAACAACCACACCACAAGTACCAAAGGAGAAAAGACCCAGAAAGGATACTTCCCCTTCAACCACATAAATCTCAGCTAAGGATTTCCAGGTATAAACAAAAAGGCCAAAAGCCAGTCATACAACTGACACAACTGGTGAAAAGGAAACCTAGTCCACTACAGTTATAAAAGGAGATCATTCACCTCTTGTCTCAAGCAACCAACAGATCTTGTCTACTTCTTCATCCAAGAATCATACTGACACCTCACCAATCAACCATCCAAATAAAGGGGGTGCAAAGCTGAGTATTTTTGAGAAATACGATATGATCAAGAAGAAGAATCAAATGTTGACCAACAATACATATGCTCAGTTTTGGAAGCAAACGTCCACAACACAACACATATTGTTATCATTTTTTGATACATAGAAAGGAAGAATGCACTTGGCATTCTTGCAGGCACAAGTACCCCATCCAAAAGAAATCACTGATTACAAGAGGGATACAATGGAATTTAACACCAGATATGTACATCCAGCTGATCAGATGGATCTACACAAGCAAACTGGAGAAATGATTTTCTCAACATTAGCCAATGCTTCCACTGCTTCTACCAAATTACAGGTTTCTCTAAACAATGTTTAGACTCAATTAAAGTTGGAGAAGATATCATCTTTTCCAATTGATAATAGAATTAAGTCTTTTGAAGAATCGGTGCTCAAGATTGGGTATGACCCCTCAAATGTGAAAGTAGTTGAGGAGATGCTCAAGAAAAAGAATGCTGACATAGCATATTTGAGGAAGCAACTAAAACTGCCACCTACAAAAGACTCACAGGCCAAAGAGATGGCTGAGATAGAAGGTGAAAAGGAAGAAATGCTAAAATTGATCATGGAACATAATGCATAGATAAAAGAAATGGAAGTAGAGCTGGAGATGTTGGTAAAGGAGAAAGAATAGGAAGCACCAATGGAAGTCATTCCACTGAGTGCAGTTCCCCTTGCAAGAGTTAGCACAACAATAGTATCAAAAACCACCACAACAGAACTTCCATCAACCACCCCACTGACAACACTAGAAAAATCTGTGGAGCTAACAAAATCAATGGAGGAGATGACCCTGCAAGGAACAAAAATCAATAGACTAAAGAAAGAAGTTGAGAATCTCTAGGATCTCAAGGCCTCCTACTAGACAAGATTCAACATTGAAAGGTAAGCATCAGAAAATCTCAAGAAGGAAATATAAAAATTGCAAAATAAAATAGTGGGGGGTAAAACACTAGTAGAAGCTAAGGAGAATATTTGGATGGATATCTCCAAATCCATAAATGAAGTCTGGCCTATGGTGCAAATCATGTTCGAGCAAAATGAACTGGTGTTGAGGAGAAGACATGCTATCGACAAGATAGAAGGAGAGTTGGGGGAAATGCCCAATGAAGGAAACGAAATTGAAGACAGGACATATACTATCCTCGAAGTCAAAAGGGTGCTGACCAAAAGAGGATTGATGTTGCAGCTGGAAGAGAAAGTCTAGAACATGGACATCAGAGTTCAAAGGTTATTCAGCAAGATCGATGCCCTACAAAAGAAATATCTTCCTAGTTTAATGGTGTTAAATGACAAGCTGATGACCCTTCCTGACTACAAGAAGAAGATAGCTACAGTGGCCAAGGACAGTTCCAAGTTATCAAGGATACAGGGAAGTATAAGAGGCAAGGCATTTTTGGAAACTTTGCAGTCGGACCTCGGCATATAGCTCGAAATAAAATATATTTTTATAGTCAAGCCGACTTTTGCCAAATATACTGAAATGGATGAAACCTACCGAAGACTGCTCAAAGTCACCATTCCCAGTCAGCTGAGGTGGGAAGATCTCTGCAATTTGATCGAGTAAGATATGAGGTGTCCAATATGAGTCAGCAAGCGGAGCAGTCAAAGTCACGTGAATGACTCACCAATGGCCTTCCCCAGAATCAACATGAAAATATGACAGATCATCATCAATTCCTACATTTTTGTATCTTGTTATCTAGTTAGTTAGATTTAGAATATGCCATGTCCTAATCATTAATGATAGGGTTGTTTGTAATTTTGATGATATATACTTCGAACATAGAAGTTTTGAGGGTTGATCTTTACGCCCAAGCAAGCTGTAAGAACTATAATTTTTTCAGATATCTACCAGTAATAAGAGGGATCTTTCACATGATTCTCGTGTGTTAGCTGTTGGTGAAGTTTTCTCATCTTTGTTTAATGTTTATCTCTCTCAGTATTCATTTTTTTTCATTTGGAAGTAGAGAAAGTTGCATAATTTATCCTAGTATACTCTGTTTCCGACTTTAAATGATCTAAATGTTTTCTTCTGATGTTATAATTAAGAAATTCTTAAATGCTTCTTGGTTATAATTGATTATCTCATCTTCTCTGCTTTACATCATTTTTATGCTAAAGAATCCAACAATTGCATTATCTTGCCCTGTGAGAATACCTTTTAAAACATGTTAGTTAGTCTCAAATTTTATAAAACAGACCCCATAGCCCAATGGATGCGTAAGTGACATTTCAGCCATTTTATAAAAACAAACAATTCGGTCCTATTCATTTTAACTAGCCTAATATCTGAAATTTGAAACAAAGTTAAATCTTACAGAGAGATCCCTCTCTGAAACTGGCAGGGCTAGATCCCAGTTTCGAAGTGGTTGGATAAAGTTACCTCTGGTAAATTTCTTCTGCCTTTCAACAACCTCTGGGAATTTACAGAGTGATAACATAAGTGGCGACCATACTAGGGAACTGAACAAACTTTATATATCCTACGATTTCTTTTCCCTAAACGAAGAAAACTTTATTTCTGAATGTACCATCAAATCTAAAATTATATAGAGATAATGTCCAGAGATTGTTAAAGTTTGTATATATTAGTTAAAAGTTTATAAAATAAAAATAAAAATTAAAAATTCTGGCTCCTAAAAGAGTTTTCACTAGATCTCATCCAGATCTAGAACCTTCCATAGTAATGGACAATCCTGGAAAATTATTCAGAAAGAAAAACACTACAGAGGGTTCCAGGAGTCACTGTCCACTTCATAGGTCCCCTTCTCTCCCAGAGAAGTTGGTTGCCCTTCAATATCACGAGTTTGACATATCTTTTGAACAAATCCTTTTTAGAAAAAAATCAGACAACTTTGTGAATGAAACAATTTTAGATCAAACCATCCTTCAACCCAGGACCCCTGAAATACTTTCTCCCAGAGCTGAAGTTGATCAACGATTCCTCCAGGAATTCGACAAGCTAGAAGATCTAGTTGCGAATCTTGATCAAGCCCTAGACAAAGCTCACTTTAAGCAGTTGGTTGAAGTTTCTGCCTTGGCTATTGCTGCAACTTCTATTAAACCTAAACCAATTCATTCACCTCCTCCCAGCCCCTCATCTTCCACAGCTTCTGTCACCTCACCTCCAATCACACAGGTTGTTTTTCAACCTCCTCCATTAATCATGGAATCAAGATATGCTCCATTGGTGTTGGTTTCTCCCCTACATGCCATGCCTTAGGATTATCAAACCAGAATCCATCAGTACGATAGTACTGGTCCTCTGAATGCACAACAACATGTTGACAAAATGAACGATTATTTTGATTTGCAGGAAGTAGATGAAGTTGATGTGCAGATGAGACTATTTGCACAAAGTTTGACTGGAGAAGTTAAAAAGTGGTTCAAAACCTTACGTGATGCTTCCATAACTGACATTTCTTCTTTTCATCGAAGTTTCCTTGACATGTGGGAGGTAAAGAAAAATCCTCTTCAGATCTTGTGAGAATATGAGAATATCATAAGGAACCAAGGAGAAACATCGCAGGATTACTGCACGCATTTCAATAACCTATACAATGCAATTCCAGCTGATATCAAACCACCTCAAGGCCTGACATTGATAAAATTCCCTAACGTCGACGCTAACATGTTGTATCATCTAAGGGAAAGAAACTCTGCTACTTTGGAAAACATGAAGAAAAGAGCTGTTAGTGTGGAAGCAAATCTTTTCGCCAGAAGGTCCAGGTAGAGAACAAAAAGGAGGGTCACCATCAAGGAAGAGCCCTCTACTCCTCATCAGATGCCAAATTAGATTCTCTATCCAAAGTTATGGAGAAAATAATGGAGAGACTCACTATAACTGACAGAAACCCACCTAGAGAGAACCAAGCTGCTCCTCAAATTCGAAACCCAAAATTCAGAAGAAATATGCCCCAGATCCGGTAGAGAGATCCTAGAGATCAAAGAGAACAGAGGGGGCCTGATCAGTAGATCAAACCACCCCTCCAAGAAAATTATGTTGATGATGGGGAGGAGGTGATCGAGGAGTTTGATGACACTCATATAAATCACATGGGCATTCATGAAGATGAATCCATTTTTCTTACCCAAGAAGATCACGATATCTTTCTCCTTTCACAAATGGAGTTCAATGAGGAAGCAGAGGAAATAGAAAAATAGGCCTTTGAGAATGCTATAATGGAGGTCCACAGACAAAATAACCTAAGGAGAAAGAGGGAAAATGACAACCCTCCAAAGAAGGTTGTTGAAACAAAGAAGGATACTGAAACAAAGAGAATAGTCGAAACCAAGAAAACCTCAGAAAAATTTCCCAAGAAAGGCCCTAAGAGGAATAATGTTGAATCTCCTGCACAACAAACTCCAGAAATTCTACAAAGAACAAATCAGGCTAAAGTTTCATCAACCAGTCAACCAAGGGCATATGGCCACAGAGTTCCGATAGATAAACTAGAGATATAGACACTAAGAAAAGCTTCCACTACTTTCATCCTTGAAGGGGAACTAGCTAAATTGAAGATTCCCATTCCCCTCTACGAGCTGATGAACAAGAACACTTACAGGTCGTAGGTGATTAAAGTTTTAAGCATCGAACCTGAGATAGGTACTAAGGCTTTGAATGTTGGATCTATAAATCACTCGGACACAGTAAATCTTGTTGATGACCGAATAGAGCTCCTGTTTAGTCCTGAAGTTGATGGTCAAACTGATAATGGTGCCGTGGCACCTTTTTACATCAATCTAAACATACACGACTTGATATTACACAACGCTATGCTAGATTCAGGTGCCTCTCACAACCTGATGCCCAAAGTCGTGATGGAAAAATTGGGACTCGAGGTCACCCAACCCTACAAAGATTTGCACTCTCTCAACTCCAACAAGGTCAAATGTGTAGGCTTGATTAAAGACTTATGCATCACCCTAGCTCAAATCCTGACAAAGAGTATGGTAATGGATATACTAGTTGCAGATATTCCCCCAAAATACGCTATTTTATTGCCAAGATCATGGGGAGTGTTGAAACAGATCTTGAATTTTTAATCTTAAAGATAAAAAATTATCGTATCTTTGAGACTTTACATCATACAAATTTTCGAAAGCCAAAATTCATATCCAATGAAGTCACGATGCCTTTATGGTTCGTTGTTTAAATAAAGAATAATCAAGAACCTAAATGTATCTAAGTTTTCCAATACCTTTCGAAATAATATTTCAAAACAGACATTGATTCAAAACTTAAGGTATATCAAATTACATCGGGAAATCGGGATTCAGAGTTTTGAATGAACAAATGATCAACACAAATCAAATAGCGAAACCCCGATTGCCGATATTCCGATACATTAATCCTTAATTAAAAACATCTTTTACTTAAATCCGTTTTAAAAGGGGGTTGAAACTCTAAGATAGTCTCATCGCAAAATCGGGATTCACGATTTTGTGAGAACAAAGAAACTCGTCATCATATTCCCCGATTTCCCGATCCCCGATTTTAATTAATTCTTAAGTGAGGTTTTAAATTAATTTAATTACTGTTAAGTATGATTAAGAGTGACTAGTCATATCGGGAATTCGCTATTCGTGATTTCGTGAGCAACAATTCTCATATCATTGAATTTCCCGATTCCCCGATCCCCGATTTCCCGATTTCCGAGCTCTTAATTAATGAAACCCCGAAAAGGTAATCTGGATTAATTAAGATAATAAAATGTTTGACTTAAATAATAGATCGCGATTTCGGCAATCGGTGTTTTGCGATGATTTATTTTCTTGATATCGAAAGTTCTGAAAGCCTGATGAAAGCATTTTCAAACTTAAGTTAAGATTAACGATAATAAATCATTCTCAGAAACGAGGTTTAAAGTTTCAAACCTTTAATAAATGATCTGTATACGACAGGTTTCTATTATATTTGAAAATATTGGAAAATCTCAGGTACGAACATTAAATGCATAT
>SNQJ01S0074428.1:19280-37350 GCA_010110895.2 Picea sitchensis
ATTGGTGCACTCATTTTTTATTTGTGTGTGTGCATTGTTACCCCTCATATTGCATGAGAAGTAAATTTGTGATTTTCATCGCATGAAAAGATTTTCAGGGAATATATGGAGATGTTGATGGACTTGATCCCACAAGGGTTGGATACTAGTTGTATGGGGTGAGAAGTGTCTATGTGGTGGATTATCTTGGTACATGGTTCTCTCTTAATGGTTGCACTTGATGCTTAGATGGATAGTTATGATATGATCTTTAGTTCTATGGTATTCCATTGGTTGATAGATCATGATTGTGTGTTCATGGTTAGCCTAGCATAACAATCACTAATGAAACATCTAAGAAATTAACAAAAGGATAGCATGGTGTGAACCTAATTTATTATACAGTAGGTTTATTAGTTTACCCCTTTTTTATTATGGCAAAATTTAGCTAGAAGAAACGAATTTTGATGGTCATCCTCACCATTGGCACAAATGTGATGGGAAATGTATTGTAAAGGAACCATCCCCATTTTTGCTTTAGATCATGGTGAAAACATATAATGAAAAGTGAAAACATCACATTGTTTTAATGTTGAGGCCACCCCCTTCATTATATTATACATTATCTTATGAGATGACTCAAAAAGGGAATGATGTCATATGTATACTTTAAAGATGGGGCCATCCCCTTTTCATTACTTAATCCACTAGCAAGAAACATTACCTTAGCTCATGCCACGATTTCGGGTGTGAGGTCTCACTTTAATGTAATGGGGTCGATTTCTTAACCGTGACACATATGTTAAAGCATGACAACTAATATTTTGATGGTGGCACATTTGTTCGATGGGTGCTTGAATACTTTAAAAGGGGTTGCCTCCTTCTCTTATACTATGGCTCAGCCATTTAATGGTCGACATTGAGCCCCTTTGAACTAAATACATTTTGTGTGATTACGTTGCCTAGAAGACCTTTAGATTCATTGGTCGTTATTTGCATATATGTTGTTCATTCATGGAGCGATATCTCTAGATCGTGGACATTGGGGGAGGACAAAGTGAAGTTGTACACAACTAACTCATTAGTTTATAGTTAGTTTATTATTGTTGAAACCTTCTCGTGGAGTTAGTTGAAAATGAGAACATTCTAATATCGTTTTGTTTGTGGAGGATGATTATTTTATTGTAATCTTTCTGAAGAAATTGTGGATCTCAACAACTCATTTCTACTTCTAGTAAGGAATTCGCTGAGAGGGTTATTTTATTGGTATTTTTTGAAGGACTAATGGATCTAAGAAAACAAACATTTGTTTATTGTAAAGAGAGATAGAGTTGAAACCTATATAACGGCTTACTCTCTCCATTTGTAAGGTGTGAGTGAAAGAGCTCCCAAGCTTTGAAATGAAAAGACTTTTATCTTTGTCTAAGCTATTATAGAGTGTATGTAAAAATTTGTTATATGTGGAAAATCGTTCTTGATGTGTTATCAGTAGCTATTATTTGCAGCTTTCTGGATGCCAAAGTCAATTCAAGGGCCATAGAGGAGCAACGTTGCTACATTGGAGAATGTTATGTAGCCCTTAATTCCCTGTGTGTTGTTTACTTCAAAGAGGAAAAATTTATGCTTTAATCTCATCAAATTATTGCATCTATAGATGATCTTTGGGTAGGGGCCACCCTTGGAATTGTCTTGAGAAGTGGATCTTAGCTAGACTCTCTCCCCCATCAAACTTGAGGTTTTAGTAACTAAATTGGGGCTTATGGTGTGCATGTTAATTTGGCTTCCTATAGCCCCCCTAATCTTTCATAAGAACAACCCTCTGACATTCCATGCATGACCGCATAGCCCAAATAAATAAAAGCATCGATCTTCCTTTCAGCAACCACATAAAAAAATTATAAATTCTCCAAAAATTATTCATGTTTTCTTAGCTCTCTCTTTCTCTCATTCTATACTACATATTTTGAGCTTGGCTAACCATAGGGAAGCCCCCTAGCATAGATTTCACCTAAGCCAAATCTATTGAAGTGACAGTGGATAGCTTGCTTAAGTTGCCCTTGGGGCCTCACCACTTGTGCTTAGGGACTTTTGCACCAAGTGAGGACCTGGCAGGGAACATTTTGGTGTCATTTTCAAGACAAAGTCCATTACCTAGAAAATTTCAAGATTATGCTTCATGATATTGTGATGAGGGTTTTGCTTTGAAAATCTTGTCCTCATTTGGTGACTCTGTGAAGGGAAGAAGCCATTTTCTTTACAGATTTTGAAGACTTGTTGCTTGTAGGGTGAAGCAAGGAACATTGTGAAGGAATTTCAAGATTCATTCTAGGACTCCACTCTCTTTTTGGTATGAAGTATGAAAATGTTTTGCAAATTTTTCAGATTTAAAGATTTAAAAGTTTAAGAAGTATGGCATCTTCAAAAGATAAATGGTGGTGGAAATTCTACACTCCATTTGATTTATTGAGAATTTTGGGATTTCCAAATGAAGGTTATGATTCAGATTGGCTTGCTTTCATTGGATCATTTCATGGCTACCATGATTCAACTGTGTTATATATTGCATCATTCATTAGAACTATGAAAAATATGTTTTTCATGAGGATGTTAAAATGGTGACTTTTGAATTTACCCTTGAGGATAAATATTTATAATGGTACGAGGAAATTGGTGAGAAACACATGTATACACTTGTATATTTCTTGATGTTATTCCTCAAGCATTTGGATCTTTATTATGAAGAGGAGGAATATTTAGCATTCAATGAATGTTCCATAGAAACCCTACCCAAAGAAGAAGCACCTCGTGATTCTATTGAAGATAAAAGGCATGGAGGGGATTTTTGTGGAGGCATTGATGATGAAACATCAATAAAAGATCAAGCACTTAAAAAATCCATAGATGAAGCACTCCATATTGAAGACGAAGTTTTCATAGTGAATCTAGCTAGTAGAAAATTCACACAAACTTGCGAGAGAGAGAAGAGAGGAGAGAAAAAGAATGAATTGTATTAACTATAAGAGATATAAGTGAAGTCACCATAGTAGTGATATAGAGAGATCTAGACACTCACTGACAAAAAACGAAGTAATATGTCACCTAGTCCAAGTTAATTGGTCCATGCAATCATCAGTTAATTGAGTCACATGTGTGGAAGTGAGAGAAACACATGCAATCACAAGATATGTGCCCACTTGGTCACATGCATGAGATATGCACACTCCTGGTAAGGAAACCGAGGTGAACATGCATTTGTTGGTGATAAAACCGAGGTTTCCATACATGAGTGATCTTCAATAGTCAAACTGAGGTTTAACTTACTCTGAGCTCAAGAGGGACGACAACCTATTTTGTAGGAGGCATCCTAATTTATAGGGGAATATTCTCAACAGAGAATATTCTCATCTATGGAAGTGCCCTCAACATTGGGCTATCAACCTTAGGAAAATAATTACCTAGGTGAGTGTGTAATATCTCCAAAACCCCAGTTAAACACTACTAGGGTGTACATTATGAATGGGTCTCGACAACCAAGGCCATGTTAAGTACCCATTGTACAATGCATATAAGAATGAAACACTAAAAAATAGAGAAAAAATGGAAAACCTCATGGGAAAAACCCTCCCTCAAAGTACAATGCATAAAAAATGAAGAAGGAAAGATAGTTGCTAAGCAGTTGTGTCATTCATTCAAAGACGATCATGTAGGAAGTGGAACTTATGCTCAATAAAAATTTTGGTGAAGATGTCTACAGTCTGTTTGGCAAATGGACAATACTGCAAATCGATGATAATGTCATGTACCAACTCTCTTATGTAATGCATATGGATCTCGATGTGTTTGGTCCATTGTCGTTGCACTAGATATCTGCAAAACTTGAGAGTACTCTAATTGTCACACCAAATGACATTCGAATGGTGGAACTAGATGCCAAGCTCAGTGAGGAAGTTTTGAAGCCAAAGTTCTTGAATAGTGATGTTGACTGCTCCTCGGTACTCGGCCTCTGTTGATGATAGAGAAATAGTGATTGATTTTTCTTTGCCAACAGATGGGATCGGAACCCAAACTAAGCATGTACCCAGAAGTGGACTTGTGATCTGTGTTATTTCCAACCCAATCAGACTCGGTGAAGCCCATGAGATCCAATGCACAATCTACTGCATAGTGGATCCCATAATCGGTGGTGCCCTAAACATATCTGAGGATGTGCTTAGAATCCTTCCAGTGTAGCTCATGCAGCGCCTACATGTACCTGGAAACTTCCCCTACTGCATATGATAGATTCGGTCAAGTGTGAGTGAGGTATAGAAGGATCCCCACAATCTGTCGATACAAGGTGATATCCACCACTGGTGTATCCCCACCATCCTCAATATGTACCCTAGACATAAAGGGTGTGGTCATCAACTTGCAGTCAATCATGTGGAATCTAACCAAGAGATCCCTCGCATACTTAGTTTTAGATAGCTTGGTGCATGAAGCATCTTAACTGATCTCGAGACCAAGGAAATAGTGTAGTGGACCCATTTCCATCATAGAGAACCTATCGTGCATAATGTCTTTGACCGCAACAATTGTTGACGTTGAAATTCCTTTGATCAAAAGGTCATCAACATAGAGAACTAGGATCAATAAGGAGTTTGAGGTTCTCAACATGTAGACGTTTAGATCTGATTTACATCTAACAAAATGTTGAGAAAACAAATAAGCATCCATCTTCGCATACCATGCTTTAGCTGTTTGCTTGACTCCATAGAGAGAATTTTTCAGTCAACATACTAAGGATGAGTTTTGTATGAACCCCCATCATTGTTCCATGTAAATATCCTCTAGGAGATCCCCGTGAAGAAAGGAATTCTTCACATCCATCTGGTGAAATTCCCACCCCCTAGATATTGTAATGGAAAGGGCCAATTGGATGGAGTCCATCTTTTCTACTAGAGAAAAGGTATCTTTATAGTCTATCCTATGGATCTATTGAAAACCTTTGGCAACCAATATTTCGATATACCTAGTCACATGTTCATGTGTTTCCTTATTGGTCCTATAGAACCATCTGCATCTGAAAAGCTTCTTGTTTGAAGGAAGAAAAACCAAATCCCATGTCTAGTTCTCGAGGAGAGATTTGTACTCCTCATGCATAACAACTTCCCATAAGGGATTATTTGCATCCTTTGCATAGCTATGTGGGTCAAAAACTAGAATCATATAGAAATGCATGGGAATCACCAGTTCGATAGTTTTGAGTGCATGAGGAGGATCCTCAAATTGAGACATTGTCCTCCTTTGATATGTTGGATCCCCCACAAGGTATCTTGTTGCATGTAGGTTTTTCTATGCCCACGTGAGAATCAATGGTGGCTCAACATCTGTATGTTGATCATTGGCATGCTCATCATCTTCTGAATCATATTTGGAACTTAGATCTGAACCATGATATGAGTGAGTGGACTCATCATCACTGATGTTTGGTGCAGGAAGTGGTACAGAGGTCTCTACATGTGGATCCAATGGTGCATGCAAGGGAGTTTCCTCAAACTAAACATTGCACCCAATGGTGAGCCTATCAGTAAATGGATCAAGTAACTTGTACCCCTTCACACCATCTGGATATCTAATGAATATGCATGTAGTACTCTACAAATCTAATGTTTTCATCTTTTTAGAGGGTATGTGGGCCCATGTGCGTGATCCAAATATTTGGAGGTGGGTGACTTCTAGTTTGTTGTCGTTCCATGCCTCAAAGGGAGTTCAATCCTTTATAGATCTATGAGGAGATATGTTTTGAATGTGGTTAGCATAGTTAAGTGTCTCATCCCAAAGCTTGGGCGATAAATATCTTACATGCAACATGCAAGTGTACATCTCCTTGAGGGATCTATTCTTCTTACTTTGTTTTGTTGTAGAGTGTAAGGTATTGTGTACTGCAGTTGTATACCTACCTCTAAACAAAGATGTTGGAAATATCGGTTCACATATTCCCCCCCATTGTCTATGCATAGGATTTTGATATTTCTCTGAGACTGAGTCTCTGCATGTGCTTTGAATTCTTTGAGATGTTCAAAAACTTCGGACTTCGAGTTGAGAAAATACACCCAAGTGTATCGTGAGAAATATTCAATAAATGTAAGCATGTACATCGCTTTGTTGATGGATAAATTCATAAAGTGATCCAGGTGGATATTGGTGGCCACTCACCTATTCCAACTGGATCCTCGTGTCCGTTTTTGTTCAACACGTTCTTCTGTACTGCTTTGTAATTGTGGGTTCTACACTTCTAGGGCTATATAAATCCCCACACATACTCCAAGTCAATACGGTTTTCCTCTCACCTAATCCAACTGGATTATTTTGTATGTTTTCATGTTAGCACATCTTGTTGTAATTCCAAGGCCATTTTGAGGCCCTAAACGTTGTTTTTTGGATCGCCACAGTAAAATTGTAGATAGAGTCAAAGTTTGATGGAATAATGTGTAGCTCTCCGAAATACCTTTCCAACGGGCTATCACGCACCCAAAATGGAGGTCGTATGCAAAAGTTACAACCCTAGGAAGTTGAGGTACCAAATTACACCAACTTACCCATAGGGCCCACATCACTTTTGGTGTTTCACCTTCTAGGTTTAGGTTTTTGGATATCTAGGGTTTTAGAATTCATGAGTAATATCAAAAATGCCTATGGAGCCTCATTGTAATCCATTATGCTCAGATGGATGCACGTAGCAGCCACATCTCTTTTCAAAGATAGCTACCACCATTCGAGCAAGTTTTCAGTTCTGCAGTTTTACAGTTTCAACCTATTTCATTATTTAATAGAAGATATTGTTCACTAGATATTTGTGTTATTATCCATATATTTGTGTTTATTGCATTCAATATGTTAATCAGTTTGTTCCTCTCCTAAATTTGGATCAGTGGTATCAGAGCGTTTTTCTCTTCATTTATTTTTCTTCATGCATGTCCTCGACAAGATCTGGGTACAAGAAGTTGGGACTTAAACCAATCAATCCATTACCAGATCGGTCACACCGAGCCTAAAAAAACCCCATGGGGGATGAAAAGAAAGATGATGGAGCAGGATATCCTATTAAAATGTTGCTCGATGAAACCCTCATGTGACAAAGGAATGAAATGATGGAAAACTTCCTGCAGATCCTTCAACGATTGCCCACAGGAGAAGCATATTAATCAAGTGGCCATGCAACCCCCTTCAAGGTACAAGTAAATTTTGATATTCCATTATTTAAAGGACCGATACATGTGCATGTTGTAGATAAATGGTTGAATCTACTTGAAGGATATTTTTCAGTCCACAATTTTTCCAATAGGGAAAATATCACTTTTGCACTCCTCAAGGTTGTTCCCCATGTTAAAGACTAGTGGGATACTTATTTTGAGCAAAGGATCATGGAGGAATCTACAATGTTTGTGGTGGCCCCTACATGGGATTCCTTCTGGGACTCCATTAAAGAAAAATACTACCCTATTGGAAGCTACAAGGACCAGTACACCAGATGGACCACCCTACGTCCAGAAAGGGACCAGACAGTACCAGATTTCACCAATATTTTCCATACCCTACGCACCAAATTGGGTATCAAAGAATCTGAGAATCATCTAGTGCTCAAATACCATGGTTGTTTGCATAGATACATTCAAACAGAAATGGATTTCCTAGACATTGCCTCTTTGGGCACGACTTATAGATACGTTGTCAAGATCGAGCAAAAATTTAAGCAAAAATGACGAGAGTTTCGATCTGCAAACCCTACACATTCAAAGTAGGGAAAAGGCAGTCCCAACCCACACAATAAGGGACCAATTCAAGATGTCTGCCCTCGGGACAACCAGTCCAATCTGCAACACAAGAAAGACAATGAGAAGACGAAGAAGGAAATGTGAAAATGGTGTGAGTACCATAAAAGTCCTTGGCACAACACTAAAGAATGTCGTTCCAAACAGTCCCTAGTGGTCGAGCTAAAGGTTTCCAAGTTAGAGGTTGATTCTGATTCCAAGTAAAATCCTAAATGAGGGAAGCGAATTATCGATGTTGAACCCAGTGCCACTGTCTCTACCACCAAAGTCCGGCCAAGTGAACCAGAAGAAACAAAGGAAGGGGAATGCCTCTTTCACTCGCAAATGTGGGTCAAGGGGGCTCCGATTCATTTCATTGTTGACAATGGTAGTCAGAAGAAATTGATTTCATCAGAAGTCGTCAAGCGATTGGACCTGCCAATGAAACCGCACCCAAAACCCTACACCATCGGCTAGCTTCGCTAAGGAAGAGATATTTGTGTCAGCCAACAGTGTCGTCTGTCATATGGCATCAAGCCTTTCAAAGATGAGGTATTGTGTGATATTGCTCCCCTTGAAGTTTGTGATGTTCTTTTAGGACAACCATATTTGTGGAAGCGCCATTTTGTGTATGATTCTAGACCCCATAGTGTTATTATTACTTTGGGTAGACTATTGTACAGGATCCCGGAGATAGCGTCGCCTACTACTATTTCTTTAATCTTCGCTAAGCAATGCAGTAAGGTCATTTCACAGACCGGGAAGTTCATCTTCTTTGTGATACGTGCTCATAGTAAGAAGAAGGTCACTGCCACATCTATGGCCTCTACACAACGCCTCTCTTTGCAGCAGAAGCAAGTGGATAGGATCTTGGAAGAATACAGAGACATCTTCTCCTCACCTACAGGGGTACCGACACACTGCCAAGTCAAGCATCCAAATTATATGACCCCCGATGCACCTCTACCTAATGGACCAGTCTATTGGTGCTCGTTGATGGAGAATGAATTAATCAGGCGTCATATCCGAGAGCTTCTTCAAAAGGGGCACATCAGACCTAGCTTCTCCCCTTGAAGAAGCCTGATTGTACTGGTGCAGAAGAAGGATGGGACTTGGCGACTCTGCATTGATTATAGAGCCTTAAACAAAATCACAGTCAAGGACCGCTACCCCATTCCCAGGATTGATGGCCTTCATGACCAACTCAAGGGGGAAATGTTCTTCAGCAAGATTGACCTAAAGTCTGGCTACCACCAGGTTTCCATCAAACCAATTGATGTATGGAAGACAACCTTCAAGTCTAAAGAAGGTCTCTACGAATGGCTAGTCATGCCTTTGGCTTAAAAAATGCACTAGCCACTTTCATGAGGTTGATGGATTGTGTATTGATACCCTTCACCAACTCCTTTGTGGTGGTATATTTGGATGGCATCCTCATCTTCAGTAGAACGTGGGAAGAGCACATGCAACATATTCAACAGGTTTTGAGCACTCTACAGCAGCACAAGTTGTATTCCAACTTGGAAAAATGCTCTTTTGGCATGAACAGGGTCCAATACTTGGGCTCCATTGTTGATGATCATGGGGTACATGTTGATCCAGCTAAGATCCAAGTCATCCGTGACTGTCCATCCCTGACCACTATGACCGATCTTCAGAGATTTCTGGGGCTAGCCAACTTCTACCGATGGTTTGCGTTGGGATTATCCCATATTGCATGGGCCCTCATCCAGGTGACCAAGGGCGGTGGTCAGCTCTAGTACTCTCCTTTCCCGATATGCAATAACCACATGAGATTGAGACTGATGCATGTGACTCTGTTGTGGGCGCAGTTCTCACTCAACACGGGCATCCGGTGGCATCCCATAGTGAGACACTCTTTGATACTATCCGAAAATACCCCACCTATGACAAGGAAATGTATTCCATTGAACAAGCATGTCATTAATGGAAACATTACATTTTGGGGAAAGAGATCATCATACACATTGATCACAAGCCTCTGCAGTTCATACAGACACAGGGGAAATTGCAGAACGACTGCCATCAAAAGTGGTCCACCTACTTGTAGTAGTTTCATCTCAACATCGAGTATAAGACATGTATCTCCAATCATGCCGTTGACTTCCTCAATCGGCCCCCTGTGGCTTCACTCACCACTGTTCTCCATTCATGTGGACATGAAGCATCTGAGTGGAACCAACTATATCAGCAAGATCCAGACTTCGCCACCACATATCAGATCTTGGGTACAGACACAAATATCATTGATTTTCACATTCAGGATGGACTCTTATGCCACCTAGGCCATCTCTATGTTCCTACAAGTGAGCGTGCAAATTTTATTTGGGAAGACGACTACAGTCGGGTGGCAAGACATTTTGGCGTAGAGAAAACTGTGGTCGTTCTTGATAAACATTTTTATTGGCCAAAACTTCGAGAGGACGTCAGCAAGTATATCAGATCTTGCACTACCTGTGCCATTTCCAAGCCATCCATCAAGAAGCAAGGCTTATATACCCCTCTTCCTATTCCAGAGAATCCTTGGGAATCCATCTAAATGGATTAAATGTCTGGCTTTTCATCCACCAAGCAAGGAAATGAATGTGTGTTTGTGATAATTGATCGATTTTGGAAGATGGCCATCCTCACAACCTGCAAGAAGAATTTCATAGTGGTAGATACTTCCAATCTCTTCTTCAAATGAGTGTGGGTCCACTTTGGGATACCACAAACCATCATCTTCGACCGAGACAGCAGGTTCCTCAGCACCTTTTGGTCGAGTCTTTGGTATTTTTTGGACACCAAGCTCACAAAATACACTGCTTTCCACCCCAAAACCGATGGCCAAACATAGATTGTCAATCAGATGATTGTGCACATCCTACACATGTACAATTATAAGCATCCACGTACATGGGACGAGAGTCTCCCCTATGTCCAACACAGTTACAATGGGGCTCTCCATAGTTCCACCGGCCATATCCCATTTCAGGTGGGTCTGAGATTCCAACCCTTGGGACCCATTGATGTTGCACTCCCTCTTGCCACTACATAGAGAGACTCTTCCCCTTATCAGTTTGCGATTGAAAAATCCACCAGATTCATTGAGTGGATTAAGCACATCCACCAACAGGACCAGGATATTTTGCAGAAATCCAATGCTAAGTACAAGCAGCGCCATGATCAACATGGGGTACCACACCAGTTTTAGGTTGGTGACAAATTCTGGTTACATATGCAGAAGGAGCATCCCATCGGGCCCCATCGGAAGCTTCTCCCACTTCGTTATGGGCCTTACACTATCACCAAGGTTGTGGATAGTAATGCTTTTGAGCTCAACACTCCACCCTTCCTTAGTCTGCATCCAGTATTCAATGTGGACCTCCTTCGGTCATATTTTCCACCATTATTGGACACTTCTGATATCTTAGAATAGCTGACACCAATAGAGCTCAACCTTGACTGCATGGAACAAGAATCCACTGATCAGATCATGGACACATAGGTCAAGGGAACTCACCAGCAGTGGATCCAGCTTTATCGGGTTGTCAAGGTAGGGCAACTCCTACACCAAGGCAAGTGGCTCACCCGGGGCCAAATCCAGTAGAATTTTCCTCACCTGATGGGGGAACTCAATGCAATGGATACCATTTATTCCTAAGGGGGGAGGATTGATCCAGGTGGATATTGGTGGCCACCCACCTATTCCAATTGGCTCCTCGTGTCTATTTTTGTTCAGCACATTATTTTGTACTGCTTTGTAATTGTGGGTTCTACACTTTTGGGGTTGTATGAATCCTGACACATCCTCCAGGTGGATACAGGTGGCCTCTCTCCTAATCCAACTAGCTTATTTTGTATGTTTTCATGTCAGCACATCTTTTTGTACTTTTAGGTCCGTTTTGAGGCCTTAAACATTGTTTTTTTGGCTCACCACCATCAAACAGTTGACAAAGTTAGAGTTTGAAGGAAGAATTTGCAGTTCTCTTAAATACCTTTCCAACAGGCTATCACATGCCTAATACCGAGGTTGTATGCAAAATTTATGGCCCGAGGAAGTTGAGGTACCAAATTACACCAACTTACCCATAGGGCCAATTGACTTTTAGCATTTCACCTTCTAGAGTTGGGTTTTTGGATGTCTAGGGTTTTGGCATTCATAAGTAATATCAAAAAGTCCTATGGAGACTCATTGTAATCCATTATACTCAGACGGGTGCATGTAGCATCCACATCTCTTCTCAGAGATAGCTACCACCATTCGAGCAAGTTTTCAGTTCTGCAGTTTTACAGTTTCAGCCTATTTCATTATTTAATATAAGATATTGTTCACTGGATATTTGTGTTATTCTCCATATCTCTATGTTTGTTGTATTCAGTATGTTAATCAGTTTGTTTTGCTCCTAAATCTGGATCATTGGTATAAGAGTGGTTTGCTCTTCATTTATTTTTCTTCGTGCATGTCCCCTACAAGATCTAGGTACAAGAAGTTGGGACTCGAACCAATTGAGCCATTACCAGATCGATCACACCGAGCCCGACAACAACCCATGAGGGACGAAAATAAATATGATGGAGCAAGAGATCCTATTAAAATGTTTCTCGAGGAATCCCTCACACGACAAAGGAACGAAATGATGGATAACTTCGCGTAGATCATTCGACGACTGCCCACAGGAGAAGCATCTTCATCAAGTGTCCATGCAACCCCCTTCAAGGTACAGGTAAATTTTGATATTCCATTATTTGAAGGACTAATAGATGTGGATGTTGTAGATAAATGGTTGAAACTACTCGAAGGATATTTTTCGGTCTACAATTTTTCTGATAGGAAAAAGATCACTTTTTCACTCCTCAAGGTCGTTCCCCATGTTAAAGATTGGTGGGATACTTACTCTGAGCAAAGGGTCATGGAGGAATCTACAATGTTTTTGGTGGCCCCTACATGGGATTCCTTTTGGGATGCCATTAAATAACAATACTACCCTATTGGAAGTTACGAGGACTAGTACACCAGATGGACCACCCTACGTCAAGAAAGGGACCAGAAAGTACCAGATTTCACCAATATTTTCCATACCCTATGCACCAAATTGGGTATCAAAGACTCTGAGCGTCATCTGGTGCTCAAATACCATGGTTGTTTGCATAGATACATTCAAACAAAAATGGATTTCTTGGACATCGTCTCTTTGGGCATGGCTTGTATATACATTGTCAAGATCGAGCATAAATTTAAGTAGAAATGATGAGAGTTTGGATTTGCAAACCCTTCACAGTCGAAGCAGGGCAAAGGTAGCCCCAACCCACACAGCAAGGGACCAAGTCGAGATGGTCACCCTCAAGACAACTAGTCCAAGCCGAAACACAAGAAGGGAAATGAGAAGACAAAGAAGGACATGGGACAATGGTGTGAGTACCATAAAAGTCCTTGGCACAACACCGAAGAATGCCTCTCCAAGAAGTCCCTCATGGTCGAGCTGAAGGCTTCTGATTCAAAGGCCAATTATGAATTCGAATCAAATCCTAAAGGAGGGAAGTAGATTATCGATGTTGAACCTAGTGCCAATGTCGCTACCACCAAAGTTCAGCCAAGCGAACCAGAAGAACCATAGGAAGGGGAATGCCTCTTTCACTCGCAGATGTGATTCAAGGTGGCTCTGATTCATTTCATTGTCGACATCGGTAGTCAAAAGAACCTTATTTTAGCAGAGGTTGTCAAGTGGATGGACCTGCCAATGGCACGTTACCCGCATCCCTACACCATCGGCTGGCTTTGCCAAGGAAGAGATCTTTGTGTCAGCCAACAGTGTCGTCTGCCCTACGGCATCAAGCCTTTCAAAGATGAGGTATTGTGTGATAGCTCCCCTTGAATTTTGTGATGTTCTTTTAGGACAACCATATTTTTGGAAGCGGTATGTTATGCATCGTGGAAGAATGCAGAGACATATTCTCCTCACCTACAGGGGTACTGACACACTGCCAAATCAAGAATCCAATTGATCTGACCCCCGACACACCTCTACCTAATGGACCAGTCTATCGGTGCTCGCTGATGGAGAATGATGAAATCAAGTGTCATATTTAAGAGCTTCTTCAAAAGGGGCACATCAAACCTAGCTCCTCCCCTTGCGGAAGCCCGATTGTATGGTGCAGAAGAAGGATGAGACTTGGTGACTCTGCATTTATTACAGAGCCTTAAACAAAATCACACTTAGGAACTGCTACCCCATTCCCAATTTGATGAACTTCTTGACCAACTCAAGGGGGAAAATTTCTTCAGCAAGATTGACCTAAAGTTTGGCTATCACCAGGTTCCCATCGAACCAACAGATGTATGGAAGACAACCTTCAAGTCTAAAGAAGGTCTCTATGAGTGGATAGTCATGCCCTTTGGCTTAACAAATGCACCGGCCACTTTCATAAGGTTGATGGATGATGTATTGAGACCCTTCACTAACTCCTTTATGGTTGTATATTTCGATGAAATCCTCATCTTAAATAGAACGTGGGAAGATCACATGCGGCATATTCAACATTTTTTGAGCACTCTGCGGCAGCACAAGTTGTATGCCAACTTGGAAAAATTCTCTTTTTCCATGAACAGGGCCCAATACTTGGGTTACATTATTGATGAGCATGGGGTACATGTTGATCCAGCTAATATCCAATTCATCAGTGACTGGCCAGCCCTGACCACATTGACCGAGCTTGGAGCTTTATGGGGCTAGCCAACTTCTACGAACGGTACGTGTTGAGATTCTCCCATATTGCATGGGCCCTCATCCAGGTGACCAAGGGCAGTGGTAGGGCCAATTTTATGTGGGGGAAGGAGAAGCAATGAGAATTCGATGATATGAATCATCTCTTATGCTCAGCTATGGTACTCTCCTTGCCCAATTTGCAACAACCATTCGAGATTGAGACCGATGCATCTGACTATGTTCTGGGCGCATTTCTCACTCAGCACAGGCATCTAATGGCATACCATAGTGAGACACTCTTTGATACTATCCAGAAATAACCCACCTATGACAAAAAAATGTATTCCATTGTACAATCTTGTCATCAATGGAAACATTACATTCTGGGGAAAGAGACGATCATACACACTGATCACAAGCCTCTGCAGTTCATACAGACATAGGGGAAATTGCAAAATGACCTCCATCAGAAGTGGTCCACCTACCTGCAGCAGTTTCATCTCAACATCAAATATAAGACATGCATCTCCAATCGTGTCACTGACTTCCTCAGTCGGCCCCCTGTGGCTGCACTGACCCATGTGCTCCATTCCTATGGACATGAATCATCTAAGTGGCCCCAACTTTATCAGCAAGATCCAGACTTCACCACCACATATCATCTCTTGGGTATAGGCGCAACTGTCACTGATTTTCACATTCAGGATGGACTCTTATGCCACCTGGGCCATCTTTGTGTTCCTACAAGCGAGCGTGCAAAGCTGATTTGGGAATCCCACTACAGTCGGGTGGCGGGACATTTTGGCGTAGAGAAAATTGTGGCTATTCTTCAAAAACATTTTTATTGGCCAAAACTTATATAGGACGTCAACAAGTATATCATATCGTTCACCTATGCCATTGCCAAGCCAGCCATCAAGAAGCAAGGCTTATATACCCCTATTCTTATTCTCGAGAAGCCTTGCGAATCCATCTCAATGGATTACATGTTTGTCTTGTCGTCCACCAAGCAAGGAAATGACTGTGTGTTTGTGGTCGTTGATCGGTTTTCGAAGATGGTCATCCTCACATCTTGTAAGAAGAATGTCACAATGGTAGATATTGCCAATCTCTTCTTCAAATGAGTGTGGTTCAACTTTGGGACACCATAGACCATCATCTCTGACCAAGACAACAGGTTCCTCAACACCTTTTGGTCGACTCTCTGGTCTCTGTTGGAGACCAAGCTCACAAAATCCACTACTTTCCACCCCCAAACCGATGGTGAAAAAGAGGTCATCAATCGGATGATTGTGCACATCATGTGCATGTACAATTCTAATCATCCATGTACATGGGACAAGAGTCTCCCCCATGTCCAACATAGTTACAACAAGGCTCTACATAGTTCCACCGGTCATTTCCCATTTCAGGTGGGTCTGGGATTCCAACCCTTGGGACACATTGATGTTGCACCCCCTCTTTCCACCGTATAGACAGACTCTTCCCTTGATCATTCTATGATTGAAAAATCCACCATATTCATTGAGAGGATTCAACACATCCGCCAACAAGTACAGGAGATTTTACAGAAATCCAATGCTAAGTACAAGCAGTGCCATGATCAACACAGGGTACCACACCAGTTTCAGATTGGCGACAAAGTCTGGTTACATATGCAGAAGGAGCGTCTCACCAGGCCCCATAAGATTCTTCACCCACTTCGTTATGGGCCTTACGCTATCACCAAGGCTATGGGTAGCAATGCTCTCGAGCTCAACACTCCACCCTTTCTTTGTCTGCATCCAGTATTCAATATGGACCTCCTTCGGTCATATTTTCCACCATTATTAGACACTTCTGAGATCACAAAACAACTGACACCAATAGAGATCAACCCTAACTGCATGGAACAAGCATCCATTGATCAAATCGTGGACACACAGGTCAAGGGCACTCGCGAGCAGTGGATCTAGCTTTATCAGGTTGTCAAGGCAGGGAAACTATTACACCAAGGCAAGTGGCTCACCCGGGGCCAAATCCAGCAAAATTTTCCTCACCTGATGGGGGAAATCAATGCAATGGAGACCATTTCTTCCTAAAGGGCCAGGCTTGATCTAGGTGGATATTGGTGGCCACCCACCTATTCCAATTAGCTCCTCGTGTTTGTTTTTGTTCAACACATTATTTTGTACTGCTTTGTAATTGTGGGTTCTACACTTTTGGGGATTTATGAAGCCCCACACATCCTCCAGGTGGATACAAGTGGCTTCTCGCCTAATCCAACTAGCTTATTTTGTATTTTTTCATGTCAGCACATCTTGTTTTACTTCCAGGTCCATTTTGAGGCCTTAAACGTTGTTTTTTTGGCTCGCCATAGTCAATCTGTAAATAGAGTCAGATTTTGATGGTGGAATGTTTGGTTCTCTAAACGACCTTTCCAACAGGATATCACGCACCTAAAACGGAGGTTGTATGCAAAATTTACTGCCCTAGGAAGTTGAGGTACCAAATTACACCAACTTACCAATAGGGCCCACATGACTTTTGGTGTTTCACCTTCTAGGGTTAGTTTTTTGGATGTCTGAGGTTTTGGAATTCATGGGTAATATCAAAAAGGCATATGGAGTCTCATTGTAATCCATTATGCTCATATGGATGCGCATAGTAGCCACATCTCTTCTCAGAGATAACTACCACCATTCGAGCAAGTTTTTAGTTATGCAATTTTATAGTTTCAGCCTATTTCATTATTTAATAGAATATATTGTTCACTGGATATTTGTGTTGTTCTCCATATCTCTGTGTTTATCATATTCAATATGTTAATCATTTCGTTCCGCTCCTAAATCTGGATCATAAAGGGTCCCATAATATCATTGTGGATAAGCTTCAAAGGAGAGGGGGTTGTCCAGGCCTTCCCTTTATCAAACTTCTCTTGAGGATGTTTTCCAAGAACGCATCCTTGACAAACTCCTTTGGGAAAGTCGGTGACCATATCCTATTTGCATAGTTGATGCATGTATTTGAATTTTAGATGGTTTATGTTGAAATATTGTAACTGCAAAGAGTATTATATTTATTATTGTTAGAATATAGAAGATGGTGTGCTTATTTTACCATTGATGATACCCTCATCACCCAACCACAGGCCGAAGCCTCCCTCCGAGCACCTTAACCTTGACCTGAGAATTCCTTCGGAAGCAAACCCTAGGCTAGATAGCCAAACAAGGAGTAGCACATCAATCCCCAAGGATAGCGCATCACAAAAATCTGATCAGATAGTCCAAACCCTAGCCAAGAGATATTCAAGCCAATATTGAAACTAGTTGTTGCTGAAGCTGCACCTGCAACCCTCCTCCAAACCTGCGCACCAACTGCAACTACAATGCACACCAACTGGGAAAACTGCAGTCCTGAGATGTGACAAATGAGAACTGGTGCCCTGTATACTGGTGTACTGGTTCTTCCAGATTTGTTGGGGCCGACTTCTCCTTCTGGATAGTGTCTGTTCAGTATATTATTATTATTTCTGGCCGACTTCTTCTCTTGGAGGCTAATAGCCTAATATAAATTATCTTCTTGAGCCGACAAGGCTTCTAGGGTTATTAG
>SNQJ01S0074428.1:37700-47985 GCA_010110895.2 Picea sitchensis
CTGTTTAGTATATTATTATTATTTATGGCCGACTTCTTCTCTTGGAGGCTAATAGCCTAATATAAATTATCTTCTTGAGCCAACAAGGCTTCTAGGGTTATTAGCCAATTCATTAGGGTTTCTCTTGCTTCCCGGAGTCTTCTATTCTCATCAAGTTCACACGTGGGGATAAATACCTCCCGCAGCTACCATAATATTAACAATTATTGACTCGTTTACTTATATATCAATCCCCTTTTGTGGATTGATCATGTCGGGCTTTGTAAATGACCAAATCCCCTTTTGTGGATTGGTAAAACCCTAATTATATCATGTAAATTAAGAAGTCGGCCTCAGGCCTGATTAAACTAGTTATAACCACTAAGTGAAGAGGTTGTCCCTGCTTGATGAAGAGACACCTCCCTAGCACCTGTCGGCTAGTATAAATAAGTGAGGAGTGTTCCTCATTTGTTCACTCACTCAAGTCACACATATAGTGCACAAGTTTGAAGGAAGCTACAATTGCCAAAAGAAGGAGAGAGAGGCGCATTGCTCAGTCTTGGATATTCTCTAGTGTTTGGTTTATTGTCTTGGCAATCTATATTAAGGAATTTTTTGTTGGGTTTTCTCCCCCATGAGGGTTTCCCAAGACAAATGATGTGTACCATGTGATTGTGTTTCTTTCAATGATCCTGCTTATGCTATTATTGTCTAGTAAATTAAAAAGAACTTAATAGAAGCTCTAAATTTAACATGGTATCAGAGCTTGACTGAATAGAGCACCTTTCACTGGGTAACCAAAAACGTCATTATTGTCGTACAAGAAAATTAGGGATTTTTATTGGAAGTAAATTTCAGCCTAAAAACCATCTAGGGAAGTGCGCCCTATCCTAGAAAACTCATTGGCACCTTGAGCGCACCTTTTCAGTGGCTAGAGCCTCTGAAAATTCAAACCCTAGTTTTTGTATATACCATAAAACCAGGAAACCAGAACCAGTACCAGTGCATCTAGTCCCTGGATCAGAATTCCAAAATTTGAAAGTTGAAAAATTAGGGTTTCCTTATAAAACTCTAAGTTGCAGTTGCAGTACCAGTTACAATTACAGTTGCAGCACCAGTTGAAGTGCCAGCACCAACTGCAGTACCAGTTGCAGTAAAAGTTTTTGTGAAGTGTTGGGACTGTCGTGTTATTGTCCTACTACACCTTACGCTAGCAAGATACTATCGGAGATATGTACTTACATGTTCTAAAGGGTACTTGTAGGAAAAGGGATATTTTTTCATAAATCCATAATGATATCAGATCCAATACATTTAGAGGAATAATGCACCTCAGGTTTGATCATTTTATATGCATCTATTCGTTATGACATTATCTTGACATATAGGTTGTTTGTTGAAGTTATGAACATCATACTAACTCTTGGTCAAATTAAAGATCAGGTATTAGATTGATATGAGAGTTTAATCTTGATCTTATACTTCTGTCAAGAAAGCTTATTGTTTTAGTACAGAGGATAGGTTGAATAAATCACTTGTCATCTTGAGTAAAGGAGACTTGAAAGAAAAGCAACACACTCATTCTTGAGGAAAAGATTCCAAGTTCCAGGTTTGATTGATTAAGTTGATAAGATTCAAAGTTGCACATGACAAGTTGATAACTACCTCATTACAAGTAAAACATTATAGTTGAGGTAGAACTCTTTGAAAAGTATTATACTCGGTAACATATGAGCATATTACCAAATACAACTAACATCTCCTCTAGGAGAAACTTCTTGTGTTGGTTCCAGGTTACCATGGAGGAATGTTTGATCACAACACTAGAAGAGTGTTGATCTCATTGTGTATTTTATCACTTACTTTTGATCTTTGTTCCAGGAAGCTCACAAGTGATAGCTCTAAAGGAGCTACTGTGACGATTATTCATGCTATTTTTTTATTACTATTATCAAAAGAGTATTATTCTTGCTTGTTGTTTTGTTGACCTTGTTTCAGGTCACGGGTGATAACCCTGAGTAATCTATAGTGAAGGTTGCAGAAGGAAACATATTAGATGATACATGAAGCAGACTATGTACATGACCATATACATTCATGTACAAAAGAAGATGAAGAATAAGTTATAGTTTGAGATCCAGATTATCTCATATGGAGATTGATTGTAAGGAGAAGAAGGCTCCAAAGATGATTGAACATTAGAACAAGAACTCACAATAAACTTGTTCAAAGGATAATGAAGCCACCTTGACAGGAAGTTGAACCCGTTTGAATTCTGGATCAATTTTTCATATTAAGACTTGGTATTCAACACCAAGTATATCCTGTAAGAGATGATGTATTCCTTATAGACTTAGAAGACATCAAGATTCAAGGTAAGCCTGATCTCAGAAAGGATCAAATGAAGATACATATTCTAGGATTGGGAGATAGATGCCATAAGAAGACTAGATCATAGCTTCAAAGACTTCTAGGAGGATTCCCATGTTTCAATGACAGAGAAGGAAGCCAGTCAGAAAGACTGGGATATGGATTTTTTCATGAGACTAGAAGGGAAGTCAATGTTGACTTCCAAGATTGATCTAATAGATCAAGCATGTTGCAGATGTACAAAGACTGAATTGTGTCTAGAGGATTCTTCTGGCAAGAGGGAGAAGACTATGATGAGACACTTACTCAAGTAATTGAGGAAATAGTTCCAGTATTCATGAAGAACAACCATGATTCATATACAGTATGAGATGCAGGGGAAGAAATCCCCATATTTAAAATTAAGTTTCAGATGGTGCAATGGCCATGGAAACATGACTACAATAGCAGATAGAGATGCATCCATGAAAAGAGAATAGATATCTTCAGTATCAGTTATTGAGCCACTCTCAGTTTAAGATGATTTTGTTGTCGTAATTAAGTAGAGGAGTTACTCTCAGATTTCAGCAGTCACAGTGAGAATGGAGTAGCCATTCTCAGCTTCAGAGCACATGCAGGTGCAGAGTCCTAGTTCTAGAGGAACGGTTGTAGAGAGAGTAGAGGACATGCTCTCAGGCATTGAGATGGATAGTGCCTTGCAAAAAACACATAGAGATAGCACATGATTGTGCAGATTGAGTTGCAGTTGAGAAAGTGTACCAGGTTGGCACAATGTGATGTGAAAAAATAGTTTCAAAGTACAAGACACATGTTTGCAAGTTGAAGAAGGCTTTGTACGAATTGAAGCAAGCTCCTAGAGATTGGTATGGAAGAATTGACAGTTTCTTGACGATCTTGGGCTTTACCAAAAGTAAAGTTGACTCTAACCTTTACTTCAAGGTTATGAATGGTGATCCATTTATATTGTTGTTATATGTGGATGAATTATTCTTGACCGAAGAATAAAATCTCGTCGCGGATTGTAAGAAGAAGCTTGCTACATAATTTGAGATGAAATACCTAGGCCTGATACACTATTTCCTAGGTCTCAAAGATTGGCAGAGCCCAGAGAAGATATTCCTTAATCAAGGGAAGTATGCAGTTGAAATACTAAAGAGGTTTGATATGTTGGAGTGTAAATCCATGAACACACCCACGGAAACAAAGTTGAATCTCCTGGTTGATACTTCGTCAAAATTGGTTGATGCTACGTTGTACAGACAGATCATTCTATCGTTGATTTATTTGATGAATACCAGGCTAGATATATGTTTTGTTGTGAACACCTTGAGTCAGTATCTAGTATAGCCCAGACGTGTTCACCTTGTTGTTGCAAAACATGTGATGAGATACCTTAAGGGTACGTTGGACTTTGGTCTCATTTATAATGGAAATCATGGATTCAAATTGATTGGTTATACCGATTCAGATTGGGTTGGAAGTGTTTCTCACAGAAAGAGCACTTCAAGATATTTTTTCAATCTGGGGTCAGCCATGATTTCATGGTAGAGTAGGAATCAATCTAGTATTGTTCTTAGCACAACAGAATTGGAATACATTGCAGCATGTTCATCCAATTGTGAATCCATATGGATTTGGATGTTGTTTACAGATCTATTTGATATGAAGATGGAAGCCATTTTGATTCTATGTGATAACCAGAGTTATATAAAGATGATGGAGAACCATGTGTTCCATGATGATTTGAAGCACATAGAGATCTGGTATTACTTCATTCGTGATATGATGCAAAGTGGAGTTGTAAAGATCCAATATGTTGGCACAAATGAGAAGGTTGCAAATGTGTTGACCAAGCCTCTGTCTCGTGTAAAGTTTGATCACTTTCGAGAAAAGCTTGGTATAGTCCGAAAGGACCTCCCTCGAAAGGGGGAGTGATGATGATGGTACTATGGTATCCTGACCAATAGAGGGTAGCTCAGTTAGTATTTTATATCATAGGGGATTGATCATCCTTGGACAGATCCCGAAGGTTCGTACAGACAGGATGTTAGAGTACTTGTGCATGTATATGCTAGATTTGGTCAGTAGTGGTAACTCTGTTGGGATTTATATCCTAGGGAATCTTATGATTCTTGGGAAGATCCTTTAGGTCTATTAGAGTACTACGTGGTAGCTCCGTTGGGATTTTATATCCTAGGGAATCTTTTGATACCTGGGTAGATCCTTTGGATCTGTCAGAGTACCACAAAATGTTGTTGCACCTGCCTCATTCTATTGCATATGATGTTGATGTTGTTCCAACCTCATGTTGATGATTTCCAGCCTCGCATTGATGTTGATGTTGTTCCAGCCTCATGTTGATGTTGATGTTGTTCTAGCCTTGTGTTGATGATTTCTAGCCTCGTGTGGATGTTGATGTTGTTCCAGCTTTGTGTGGATGATTTCCAACCTTGTGTTGGTAATGATGATTCTTCAGCCTCGTGTTGTGATGATGTTGCTCTAGCCTCGCGTTTTGATGATGTTTCTCCAACCTCATGATGTGATGATGTTGTTGCAGCCTCGAGTTGTTGATACTTTATCTTCATGCTAAATATGGTGATGATGATACTTTAGCTTCGTGCTAAAGATGTTGATGATGATACTTTAGTCTCATGCTAAAGATGTTGATGATACTTTATCCTTATGCTAAAGATGTTGATGATGATACATTAGCCTTATGATAAATATGTTGATGATATTACTTTATTCTCATGCTAAAGACGTTGATGATGATACTTTAGCCTCGTGCTAAAGATGATGATGATGCTACTCCAGCTCCATGTTGTGAAAGATGATAATATTGACGATAAGAAAAACTTTTGATGATTTATAGATGTGTCAGTCAGTGTTCCAAATGTTGATGATGTTGTTTCCATCTCTCTCCTGATGATGTTGTATTGATATTTATCAATAGAATACCCTTCTTGTTAACGGGGAGTGTTGAAATATTGTAACTGCAAAGAGTATTCTATTTATTATTGAGTCATTATTAATTAGATCAATCCCCTTTTGTGGATTGATCATGTCAGGCTTTGTAAATTACCAAACCCCATTTTTTGGATTGGTCAAACCCTAATTATATCATGCAAATTAAGAAGTCATCCCTAGGCCTAATTAAAGTGGTTATAACCAGTAAGTGAAGAGGTCAACCCTGCTTGATGAAGAGACACCTCCCTAGCGTCTGCCAGCTAGTATAAATAAGTGAGGAGTGTTCCTCATTTGTTCACTCACTCAAGTCACACATCTAGTGCACAAGTTTGAAGGAAGTTGTAGTTGTCAGAAGAAGGAGAGAGAGGCACATTGCTCAGTCTTGGATATTCTCTAGTGTTTGGTTTATTGTCTTGTCATTGTATTGGAAATATATATTAAAGAATTTTTTGTTGGGTTTTCTCCCCCGTGAGGGTTTCCCAGGATAAATGTTGTGTACATTGTGATTGTGCTTCTTTCAGTGATCCTTCTTATGCTATTATTAGCTAGTAAATTGAAAAGAACTTAATAGCATCTCTAAATTTAACAGTTGAATCTATCATGACATAATCTACTAGTATCGTCAGCATGCATCAGTAGTAAAGTAGAATCAAACTTAAAAATGAACTTACTGAAAGTATACAAACGATATTGGTGATTTAAATCACCAAAACAATCATGGAGTTATCGTGCATATCAAATATGGTTACGGAATCAGGCGTAAAATCCACCTGTTTTCCTATACCAAAATGTGTTATCTAATAAATAGAGAGCAAATTCATATATATTTTTGGAACATTCAAGACGTTCTTAAAAATTATGTGTTGGATTTATACTCTCCCTTGGTCAATGACCTCAAATAGGGTATCATCTCCCATGAGGATGGAGGGACCTGTGCATGTAGATATAGAAGATAAAACATTTTATGTTCCTACCATATGATGGGATGTGCATGAATCTAAGATCCATGCATTAGGAGAAAATTTAATGCAAATTAGTGCATGAGAGTAACCTCATTTTGGTGATGCTTTATCTTCTAAATTATTCTTGGTTGCTTCAGGAATGTGATCCCTGAGGTTTTTATTCTGAAGTAGTTGCACGATTAGATCAATCTATTTCTTCATGCATATTGATTCAGGATGATAGTCACAGTTGCAGTAGTCGCATTTGTTCTTCTCTTTCTTTCATTTTCCACCTTTGGATCATGAGGAATTATCAAAGGGTTTGGAGTACCATTCCTTCTTCGGCTTTTCATGTGTCTTTCCCTTGCTTTTCTACTTGGACTTTGAATTAGAAGTGCTACTAATTTTATGCACAACAAGTGCATGCACATTGGGTCCCTTGATTATCCCCATTTTGATGAGACTATCTTGCTCATGTGTTAGGGATTCAATAAACTGATCCAATGTCGACACTTTCCAGGTTGCTCCAAAAGTGAACATGTTTGTATGGAACGATGAGACGAAAACAACATAATCCAGACCAAGTTTTGCTAGAATAGAAAGGATCAACTGATTGTGTTGAGTTGATTTGTCTATTCCAAATCCCTTTAGATGAAGGAGAAGGAAATTTAACTTCGTAAAGAAGTTATAGATGTTATCAAAATTCCTCGTATCTAAGGAATCCGGCTCGACCTCGAGCAGATGGCCTCTCATTTCATCATGTTTTACAAAGAGATCCTCAAACTTTGTCCAAATATCATATGGTGTGGTACAAGCTTCAATGTGAATCATATGCTCGGGGGACACAGACACACATATGAGGTCGTAGGCCTCATCCATGTGGTTGAGATACTTTTTCTTCTCGATAGCAGAATTTGGATCCACCTCTGTAGCCATCATAATATGGTACAATCCTTTGCATCTAAGTTGATGCAAAATTTTTAGCTTCCACTTGAAGTAGTTATGAGGCGTGAGAAGTATTGTTGACGAGTGATCCATGTTTTTTTACTGCATCTTCCTCCTGTACTTGCAAATAGAAATTCTTATGCACTTTCTCCTAGAAATCAAGGCTCTAATACCATGTGAAATTTTCACAGTCGACCTAGCTAGTAGAAAAATCACACAAACTTATGAAAGAGAAAAGATAGGAGAGAAAAAGAGTGAATTGTGTTAATTGTATGAGTAAAATGGTAAAATACACATGATATACTCTACATGGCTAAGTGGAATCGCCATAGTAGTGATCTAGAGAGATCTAGACACTCACTCACAGAAACCGAAATAATCTGCCACCTAGTCCAAGTTAATTGTTCCATGCAATCATCAGTTAACCGAGTCACACGTGTGTAAGTTGGTGATAAAATCAATGTTTCCATGCATGAGTGACCTCCACTAATATAACTGAGGTGTAATTGAAGAGGGAATGTGCCCTGATTTGTAGGGGAATATTCCCATCTATGGAAGCACCCTTAACATTGGACTATCAACCTTAGGAAAAGAATTACCTAGGTGAGTGTGTAATATCTCCAACAAACCAAACCCATGAATAAGGCCCTATTGGTGAAATCACTTGAGCCTCCATACCATCAATTCATGAAGACAAAGGTTTGGTAAACCACGATTTTTCTCAAATTTCTAAATTCAATTATACATTTATTGAAGGTTTTGAGGAAGATAGGTGTAAATATGAACCTTTGAAGAATGATACATGTTCAGATTTATTTGTTTATCATTTTAATGAATATAGGGGTAGCCAAAGATATGTTGTTTGTAAATTTTCTATGACCCAATACACTGGTTTTCAATTTCAATAAATCTTTCACAGTTTAATACTCATTTATAAATGCATAAATAAAATTGAACTTATAACTGGAAACACATTGAATCATTTAACTGATGTTAAAGCAGAAAATAGGAAAGTACAAACACATTCAATGACACAAATATTTCTAGACAATGTGCCTAGAAAAAAACCCAAAGGGAAAACCAGTACAAGAGAGACATATTTTTATTATGAACTCACAAAAACACAGAGTTTACAACAATATTTTTTTCAGTGATAAATTCATTGTACTTATCTCGAAAATCATGCCCTTATTCGCCTCAAAAATTGTGCCATACTTTCTATATGGAACTGTACATATTCATAACATCAATCAATGCCTTGAAAATCATGCCCTTCTTTTCCTTGATTTTTGTGCCAGATTTTTGTTGTGCACCTTGTGCAATAAATGTTGTACATCCTCCAATAAATGATGTACCATATTGTGGTATTAAATGTTGGAAATGTCTTGGTTTGCATGCCACCAAATTCCCTTAGAATTTGTGCACCTTCTTGTTGTTCTCTCTCTCTCTCTTTCTTCAGTTCTCTTCTCTTCTCTCTCTCCTCATTCAGTGATTAGAATGAATGTGATGTCTTTGTTAGAATATAAAATATTGTGCTTGTTTTACCATTGACAATACCCTTGTCACCCAACCATAGGCTGAAGCGACCCTCCGAGCACCTTGACCTTGATAGAGAAAAGAATCCTGGTAGAAATTCAATAGCCAAGAGAGGCTAATGCACCAAGAAAGAAGTAACCAAGCTGATCAAATAGTCCCACCCAAAAATTGGTGCAGCACCTTCCCCAGGACTTGCGCACAAAACTATTGGACTGTAGTGCGCAGAAACTGCTCTCTGTAATTCTAATAAGTGTGTCAAATGAGAGACTAGCACCTTGTATTTATAGTGATTCTGGCAGACTTATTGGGGCTGAATTCTCCTTCTGGGTACTAATTAATTCATATTAATTATATTTCTACAGTCGACATCTTGTCTTGGGTTTCCTTCATTTCTTTGCTTCCTTTCGAAACATTCTAATCTTGTCAAAAGTCACAATAGAGGTTCATACCTCCTGAATCTACCATAATATCAACACTCCCTCCTAGATAGGGAGGTATGGTCTTGAGCACAAACAAACCATTCAACTAGTAGTATCACGAGCACCATCATTATTATCCAACTAGACAATATCCTATGACAATTGATACAATATCAATTGATAGAACACAACTGTGTCGATCCACGGTAGTACACAACTACTCAAACCATGACACATAGTCACAAACAATGGAACATATCCACCATAGTAGTATATCTCTATTATATGGAGACAGGCAGTCTCCACAACAATCATCTAATGACAACCTGCACAGAAAATATTGTTAAAATAAACTGAACCATTTGGGCCAATCTTTCACTCACATCTATGAGATCTGAAAGAATATCTTCCCTCGGTATAGAACATCAACAATGGGCTATCTGCCCTATTCTTCTCAAACAAGGAAGAATGATTGTTTCTAATTTCTAAGCCTAGACCTTTCCTCACCCTGGGCCATTCCTCTGACACTAAACAAAGTGTAACCTAGAGAGAATGAATCTGCCCTAAGGAATGTATGTCCCTAATTGTTGAGTCTGGACCATTCCCCACCCTAGGCCATTCTTCCTACACTAATCAAAGTGCACCCTAGTGAGAATGTATAAACCCTAAGGAATGATTGTCTGGACCATTTCCTCTGTTAACCACAAGAGGAAAACATTGTCCTGTATCAACCTCCAAAATGGACCATTTCTCATGTTAACCACAATGAGAAATCGTTGTTCGGCGAGGTGGGCCAGTATTCTTGAGTAACACTCAAGAAGAGAGACTGCCCTAGACCACTCCCCATGTTAACCACAGTGGGAAGTCATTATCTATGATACATCAGCAATCTGGACCATTTCCCATGTTAACCACAATGGGAAATCGTTGTCCGTCAAAAATATCAATCCACTTTCCGAACAGGAAAGAGTCTATCTGAGCTGGACTACTTTTCAATCACAAAAATAAATGTCTTCAATAATATTTTCAGTGCTCCCTCCCAACTTGGAGAGCCATTTCTTCCCTTTCAACTAAGGGAGTTATTTCCACGATCCCCATCTTCTCTCAGAAATATGCAAACTTTATTCT
>SNQJ01S0074428.1:47995-72026 GCA_010110895.2 Picea sitchensis
TTTCATAATGGATTGATGCTCTTCCGTCATAGCTTCTTTCCATTGTCCCTTTTGAACTGCTTCTTCAAATGTGGTAGGTTCTTCATCTAGAATCTTCATCATGTATGCTGCATAACTTGAGAATATTTTAGGTCTTGTAAGGTAGATTCAAGCCAAGATGGTCTTTTCTTGGTCTTAGGTACGATATTTGAATCAATGTTTTCACATGGCTCCATAGGATGATCATGTAGTTCATTTTCATCATTTTCATTTTCTGTGCTTTCTTTGTTAAGTTCTTCAATCTCTTATTCTTCTATAGTTTCTTCTATGGATTTCTTGAAGGCCATCTTCTCATTGAATGTTACATCTCTGCTGACTGTGATATTGTGTTGTTCTGGAACATATATTCTATAAGATTTGGATGAATCATTGTATCCCACGAATATCCCTTTCTTTCCTTAAGGTTCTAGTTTATTCCTCTTGTCCTTGGGAATGTGAGAGTAAACAGGACATCCAAATATTCCTAGATTTTCCACATTAGGTTTCTTACCTGAGAAATCTTCTTCTGGTGTCATGTCCTTCAATATACAATGAGGACTTCTATTCTAAACATATATTGTTGTCATTGTTGCTTCTCCCCATAAGAACATCGATAGACCTTGATCATTTAGTAAGGCTTTTACGATTTCCTCAATGGATCAATTCTTTCTTTCTGCTACACCATTTTGTTGAGGATTATGAGGAACGGTCAACTCCCTCCTGATCCCTGCTGATTTGCAGAATGCAACGAATTCCTTTTATGTGTATTCTCCACCATTATCGGTCCTTAGCGTCTTGATCTTCTTATTAGTGAGGTTTTCTATTTCCTCTTTGAACTCTTGAAACTTGTTGAATACTTCATCTTTTGTCTTTAGTAGATATAGCCAAGTGTTTCTTGAATAGTCATCTATGAATATTATGTAGTAGGAAAATCCTCCCAGAGATTTTACTGGCATCAAACTGCAAACATCTGAGTGTATCAGATCTAGAATCTCCTTAGATCTGTTGTTGTTGCTTAGGAATGGTTTCTTGATATTATTCCTAAGAGCACATCCTTTGTATATTCCTTCATGTGTAGACTGCAACTCTGGTATTCCTTCAACCATCCTTTTGAGAAAGGGTAATACTTGATAGTTAATGTGAGCGTACCTGCTGTGCCAAAGCTCATTGCGGTTGACTTTGTTGTGTACAAGAGCTTCTTCATTTTGTTATAGTAGTATATATAGATTTCCTTCACGACTTCCAATAACCCTAGCATTCTCTATGTTGGAGTCTTTATGCCATGATAACACCTTTCCATCCACGAAAGCTATTATGTTGCTCTTGTATTCTAGGCAAGATATCGATACAAGATTCTTTTCTAAACCACGTACATATAAAACATTTCTTAAGTGAACATAGTTACATGTTCTCATTTTGATGGAGGCTTGTCCAAATCCTTCCACGACGTAAGTGGTTTCGTCTCCAAGCTCTAACTTGTACGAGGTCTTCTTCTCATTTAGATTTGAGAGTCTGGCTTGATCTCCCATCATGTGCCTAGAAGCTCCACTATCGATTATCCACATGTCATATTCAATCATTCCAATAAGTGCTTAGTAGTGTAAAAGATTGATCGTTTCACTCATGTCTTCGGTTGACTGGTAATTGGTCATGCCTTGATCCAAAACTTCTACTTCGTCATTTCTGTCTTCTGAGAGAGCCAAAAGGTGCACTGAGTTAGGGCTCATCTGAATATCTTCTTTTTGAGCGAGATTCTCCATCACAAGGTGTCGGATATAAGATTAGGGCTTCTGCAAATGCTTCTGCTAGTAACCCTAGTGGCAGTGTCTTTGGAAGTTGCTCCTGCTAGTAACCCTAGCAGCAGTTCCTCAGCAAGATCAATATCCTAGCGGCTATGCTTCCTTTTAGCGTTTATACTGAATGAAGGAGGTGTGGGCCCATAACCTGTTATAATATAAAATATTGTGCTCATTTTACCATTGGCAATACCCTTGTCACCCAACCATAGTCTGAAGCCACCCTCCGAGCACCTTGACCTTGATAGAGAAAAGAATCCTGGTAGCAATCCAATAGCCAAGAGAGGCTAATGCACCAAGAAAGAAGTAACCAAGCTAATTACATAGTCCCACCCAAAAACTGGCGCAGCACCTTCCCCAGGACTTGCGCACAAAACTGTTGGACTGCAGTGCGCAGAAACTACTCTCTGCAATTCTAAGAAGTGTGTCAAATGAGAGATTGGCGCCCTGTATTTATAGTGATTCTGGCAAACTTACTGGGGTCGACTTCTCCTTTTGGGTACTAATTAATTCGTATTAATTATATTTCTGCATCTGACATCTTGTCTAGGGTTTCCTTCATTTCTTTTCTTCCTTTCGAAACATTCTAATCTTGTCAAAAGTCACAATAGAGGTTCATACGTCCTGAAGCTACCATAATATCAACAGTCTTTTCCCTAGCTCTCATTTGTATCTCTTCATGAGGAAGTTAGGAAGTTATTTTAGACCTAATGGATGAGATTAAATCCTAGCCCTCTCAAGATCTATGGTTGTGTTTCAATCTCTCATTTACACAACTTAAAAATCAATTTATCCCTCGTAAATTAAAAAGTCACTTAAACTTTATAAAATAAAGTAGCTTAAAATTTATAAAATAAAGTTTATGCCTAGGGACCATTTTATGTCCTCCCCATGCTAAGACATCAAACACATGAAGAAGACCTCACGAGCTAAACTCAACACTCCCTCTCAGCGATGGAGGTACTTTTGGTAGCACCTCCTCCATTATCAATCATGTCCTCTACCTCTATAGTTGCTCCCTCTAAATTGGAATAACTTGCTCCCTGTGAACTGGAAGACCTTGATACCTCTGTTGTTGAACTATGATCAGAATACCTATGCTCCTCCTCCATCGGTGTCATCTCATACCAGTGAAGTCTCCTAACAATATTGGAAGAAGCCTCACAACCATCTGTCACTAATACAGATACTGACTCTGAATCACAGGTTGTCCCAGCAACCTATATAATCTCTCATATATGACACCAAGCATTGTTGTTGTGTCTGGAGTAGCTCCCTCTAGATATATGAGCACATGTCCTTGATGGAACACAACTCCACATCCCTCATCCTTCAAAGCAGACACTGAGACCAATTTTATATTCATCTCTAGAACAAACAACACCTCTTACACCTCCATAAATCCTCCTGACTCTAGCTAGAATATCACACATCCAACCCCCTTCACTACATGCATGGTACTATTCCCACAACCCACATGGAAGTCTGAGTCTATTTCTGAAAAAGTAAGGAACACCAACCTCATTCTCGTTATGTGACGAGATGCACCATTGTCCACAAACCATGTTTCAATGTCGTCACACAATATACAACCATTGCCTAAAATACAAGACATCAGAGAGAATTCCTTTACTAACCTCTTAGAAAAATAATCAACCTTGTTCGATGATGCTACCTGTGTATTTGATGTTGCTACATGTGCATCCTTCTTGCCCTTATTCTTGTTTGGACACTAACTAACGTAGTGTCCAGTCTTATGACATGCAAAGCATTTTACTTTGCTCATGTCTTTCTTACTACTGACTTTGCTCTTTCCTATAAGAGAAACATTCTCCTCATCCTCTTCACCCTTCAGTGAACCTGCATGCAAGTATCCTCTCTGAGTCTCCTCCTAGATAAAATCATCCCATAAACGATCCCACTTCAAAAATTTCTCTGATCGTGCCACGATCCCCTCAACAAAGACTTCACATGGCTTTGTCACGCCATTCAGGGCAGTCCTCACCAACTCATGGTCACCTATGGTCTCTCCAAATGCACCTAGTTCATCACGAACTTGAGTTATCTTGGTGAGGTATCATGTAATTGTATCAGTTTTGGTTATTTTAATATGTTTCATTTTTTCTCTTAATACCATCTTTTTGTTCTCATTTGAACTCTGGTATAACTTAGTTAAAGATTCCCACATCTCAAAGGCATTATTTTTCCCCGTCACATGTGGAATAACACGATATTTAATGGCATCAAGGATAATCCTTTGGGATTTAACATTCCTTTTGTTATATGTGGCCAAAAGTTTTGTATATGTAGGAATGGTGGCAGTGTTCTCAAATATGTCCCACAACTCATATTCCTCCAACAACAATACTATCCTCTCTTTCCATGGGATAAATTTCTCACCCCGTCCAATCTATCTTCAAATCTCAAATTTGTACCCATATGACATGCTCAACTGATAACAAGGCCAACCCTCTTTCTGGTGAACAACCTACAACTCTCTTGCAAACCCTTGTTTTTTTCTTGTTTGGTTTCCCCTCTTAATATCAATGCTTCGATACCATGTAAATTTTCTATGACCCAATATAATAGTTTTCGGTTTCAATAAATATTTCATGGTTTAATAGTCATTCATAAATGCAGAAAAAAAAAATTGAACTTATAACTGGAAACACAATGAATCATTTAACGGATATCGATGCGGAAAATAGGAAAGTAAAAACAAATTCAATGACACAAATATTTCTGGGCAATTCCCATGGAAAACCCTCGAAGGGAAAACCAGTACAAGAGAGAGATATTTTTATTATGAACTCACAGAAAACACAGCGTTTACAACAATATTTTTCCAGCAATAAATACATTGTACTTATCTTGAAAATTGTTCCCTTCTTCACCTCGAAAACTATGCCATACTTTATGTACAGAACATTACAGAACTGTACGGATTTATAACAGAAAAAACTGAACTTATAAATGAAAACACATTGAATCATTTACGGATACCGATGCAGAAAATAGGAACACAAACACATAAAATGACACAAGTATTTATGAGCAATGCCCTTGGAAAAAACCCTGAAAGGAAAACTAGTACAAGAGAGAGATATTTTATTATGAACTCACAAAAATTTCTAAGTTTATAGCAATCATTTCCAGCAATAAATACATTGCACTTATCTCGAAAATTGTGCCAAACTTTATGTACGGAACAATATTGAACTGTATGGATTTATAACAACAATCAATGCTTCAAAAATCATGCCCTTCTTTGTCTCAATTTTTGTGCCATATTTCTGCTATACGACATGTACAATAAATTTTGTATGGCCTCTAGTAAATGTTGTATGGTATTGTTGTATTAAATGTTGGAAATGTCTTGGTTTGCATGCCACCAAATGCCCTTGGAATTTGTGCTCCTTGTTGTTCTCTCTCTCTCTCTCTTTCTTCAGTTCTCTTCTCTTCTCTCTCTCTTCATTCAATGACTAGAATGAATGTGATGTTTTTTCCCTCATTCTCCTTTTTATCTCTTCATGAGGAAGTTAGGAACTTATTTTAGATCTAATGGATGAGATTAAATCCTATCCCTATCAAGATCTACGGTTGTGTTTCAATCTCTCATTGACACAAATTAAAAACCACTTTATCCCTCATAAATTAAAAAGTCACTTAAACTTTATAAAATAAAGTTTATGCCTAGGGACCATTTTATGTCCTTCCCATGCTAAGACATCAAACACATGAAGAAGATCTCCCAAGCTACAAAACTCAACATTGTTATGGATATGCATTTTCATAATTTTGGTCATAGTTTGAATAGATATAGGAGATCCTATCTATGATACTTCTCGTGAAGCAGGTGCAAGTTTTGAAGCCCTTGGCTAGACTAATATAATAGATGCAAATTCAGAAGAAAAAAATTATGATCATTTCTAGCCATATATATACACTAATCATGCAGATTTTGGGCAACGTGAGGAGAATATTTTTACATTTTTTTTTTAAACATCTACGACTGATTTATTGCAATTTCCTCACATCGATTTCCAGTCATGTTCTATGGAATATAATGCATATTTTTTTCAGCATTTGAGGTTGTTTTATGAAGGTAAAAATTCAGAATATTTTCACCCACCTTTATGTTCAGATGTTGGTGAATATACAACATTGGATCATTGTTTTTATGTTGTAATTTACACATGACAGCAAGTGTTTAGTCCATTGGATGTAGCTTTGGTGGTTGGGAGGAATGATTGTTTTTTTTTTAACAGAGACCAAGAAAAATATATATTAAAAAGCTACGTGGAAACACAGTGTTTACATCATAAGTCCAAAAGAGTAGCAAAAACGAACTTTGGATTGCCCCAAAGTCTCCATAAAGGAGTTGGGAATGAGCTATAGGAGAGATTTCTTGAATTTCTCTTGACTACACTTGCCTTAAAACAGTAAATTCTACAAAAACAGCCTAACACATAAACAAAAAATCATTGCATTTACTCATGAAAGAGTGTGCGCATCCTGATCGTCGGGTTCTTCATCTTATGGTTGCTGTAAAGGGACATTTAAGTCCAAGTTCTGGATTTTGGGTCCCGGAGAAGAAGCTTCATCAGAAATGGTTGGAGAAGCAGAAGGTGAAGTCGAAGGGGAAGCTGGTCCAGAGACGAATTTGAGGTCTACAAGTTGTTTTTTGAGTGCTTCACATTCATCACGCATCCTTTGTTGATCATTTCTTTGTTGAATGGTAATTTCCATAATAGACAAAACCTGTGTTGATAAACCTCTGAATTGAATTTGCAGAGTTTGGACTGAGTTAACCAGGTCATCATGATCCTCATCTGCTATTGCTCGTCATCCTCTTTGATTTTGCCTCATAGTCCTGGAATTGCTAGCCTGTTCTAGAAGAAGAAGGAAAAAACCTATGCCTTTGGAGGAGGATAAGGCATCTTCTGGACGAGTATGAAAATGTGCATGGTGACCGCTTGGAACATGAGAGTGGTTGTGAAATAAGAGTCATCCATGATGGAATATCCATCAATACTGAGAGGGGGGGGGTGAATCAGTATTGCCTACTTTTTCTTATCAATTTCATCAATATTAAGCACATAAATTAATTATTCAATTAATAAATATATGATGAACAACAAACCATTATGAAAACATGATTTTATCGTGGAACCCAACAGGGAAAACCACCAACTCTTTTCTCATTAATAAAAAAAAAATTTACAAAATTGTTTTCAAGATACAACTTGATGGAGAGATTTTCCCCAAGTTTCTTCAGCAACAACTGAAGGGATGCTTCCACACCCCATTTACCAGCTATAACTGGAAGGAGGCTATGACCCCCTAATTTATCAGCTGCCACTAAAAGGATGCTTCGACACCCTGTTTACCAGCAACAACTCGAAGGAGGCTATGACCCCCTAGTTTATCAACTACCATTGAAAGGATGCTTCGATGCCCTATTTACCAACTACAACTGGAAGGAGGCTACAACCCCCTATTTAGTCATCTACAACTGAAATGAAGCACCTACTCCCCTGTATCCTCCAACCTACCCTTGCACCACCCAACCACCCTTAATTTCACAATGCAATTCAATCTATGTTGCTATGGTCTTTTGGTTATCTGCAGTCAAATTTCATCTCTTACTCTCTGGCTTCTGTCATTTAATCTTCAATGAATCTGCTGCAGTCTAATAAAAGTCTACTATCAAATACTAAATTGCATAACTGTTGCTTTGTCTTCTTTTGTTCTTGATCTTCAATAAGACATTGACAGACCCATTAGAACCAACAGTTCTTCTTCTTGAACTCTGCTTTTGTTTTGATAATATTATCTGAACTGCAGAGACACATTCTTCTCACCACTCTTTCTCATTTATATAATCTTCAAACTGGTGTCAAATATAATGCATTGTGTCCTTTCATTTGGACCATCACACCTCTTCATTTAACTTAACCATAATCTCTATTATTATTCAAACCTTATCGTGAAGGATTTTCATACATTGATCATAGATATGGATTAATTTCATCTCTTAACTCGATCCCAAATCTCTGCAATTATTGCAGAAACCGAGTTCTGCAGAGGTGCTTCCTTCAAACCATTTTCATATGACCGACAGTGCAAAACAACGGGCTTATCAATTTTAACAAAATCAACGATTATGTTTTAATCTCCCGATGAGCGAATGGTTCATGTTTATTTCGGGAGTTTGGGACTTTGGAGGTTCGGATAATCGATGCTCCATTTTCCTCCGGAGTGATCACCTGTCGAGTAAGTCATAAAACGATGGAGACTGCTTGCTATCGGTTAACACTTCCACTTACACTATCCTTCCATTGTACTTGATCAACGGTCGAGAACTCTCCTGAAGTGTTCTTCTATCGGACAACTCATGTCCACTTCGGGACTTCGGCCATTTGTTGGTGGTGAAACTCCCGAAGTAAAAACTCCTAGAGTGACGTAACTTGTTGACATCACTTGTTGACGTGGCATTTCCTGAGTGGCTTCCACATGTCACCTGGATTCGTGTCTTATGTATGCTTAAAAGACTTATGGAACCTTGACACTTGTCATCAACTAATTATGCCACATGTCCTTGCTGACGTCACTATTGATGACATGGGCTCTCAATGTGAGTGTTACGTGTCTTAACCTCATGACTTAGGAACTTCAGCCTTCGGGTGAATTTACATGTTCTCGACTCCATTTCTATGAAGTGGTCAGTGTTGAAGTTGACCATCATCTTGATCCAACGGTCATCATGTATTTTCCAAATATAATGGTCCTCATTCATTTCAGCCTTCGGGACTTCGGGTAATTTGATTTCACCACTTCCCAATTCTCCCAAAGTGAGATTCCCCGAAGTGTAAACCTCAAGTAACTTGACTTCATCTAATGGTCATTCTTTAACACAATCCAATGGTTGTTGGGAGTTCGGCTATTCGGGATCTCAGGCCTTTGGCCTCGCTTATCCTATCCTTCTACTTTCCTCAATTTGACGGTCAGGATATCTTCCGAAGTGTTTCCTCAGATCAGACGACTTACGTTTATTTCGGGACATTTGTGGCTTACTCTGTCCTTCCATTAAACATGATCTGACGGTCTTGATATCTCCCGAAGTATTCTTCATATCGGATGGTTCACATTTTCTTTGGTACTTCGGTTTTCGAGTGATCTTACTTGTTCTCAACCCTTTTCTCCTGAAGTGGTCAGCGTCGAAGTTGACCACTGCTACCATGGCGCGCTTTGAATATATTATACGGTCCTCATTTACTTCAGGACATCGTATCAGACGGTATTCGTCTTTACTTATCATATCCTTCCACTTAACTTGATCCAATGGTCGATGTGGATTGTGGAACCGTAACTTGCGAGTGGTTTAATTCATCGCCCAAACTCCACAATTGAAGTTGTGCGATTGTTGGTGAGTCAACCACAGTCGTTGATATTTGAATCGATGAGATCTAACAATCTATGTTAATTGAGGGATTGGAAATAATGTATAGTTTAATTCTTCCTTCACGCTCCACAATCAATCCATGCCCTTGATCTGGTCCTTGCATATCCGACGGTCACAAATTGATCTGATCGTTGACCAATCCTCCAATGGTCCTTAATCCCATGGTCACTCATATGACCGATGTTCAATGTATATATATATAGAGAGAGAGAGATATAAATATATTTCCAATGAACAGTAGAGATCCTTCATCATCAGTTCGACAGTTATTGTTGCTTTGACCAAAAGTTAGGGGGCCTGACAGGTCATCCTGGGCTCCAAGCTAGTGAGCTTCTCGAGGAGTCCAAGCACCTAGAGCCCCCACCATACCCTTGCACTATGTGTCGATAAGATATGGAGAGTGTTGTGTATATAAACCTACATAATATTTTTCGCACTTCCAAGGTGGGATAAATCTCGTTACATGAGATGATCAACACCGTCAATTTCGTGATCGGACGGTTGTTGAGGCTTCTCACCTTTTCCTGTGCATCGATCAACTTCTCAGTATTTCCATCGATCCCAAAAACATTTCTACAATGTGCTCTTCCTTCTAATATTTGATTAATGTCCTTGCTTATGAGCTTCATTATTTGCATACTTTCAATGTGCTTTTCCTCATGAGCTTTGATCTCTGCATATTGTCTGACATTTGCTGCTAACTGTTATACTGCATATATGTATTTGACATGACCTCTACACACTGTTATATTGTTTGAAATCAATGAAAACACATTAATGACACCATGTACAACAATATCCCCCTTTTTATTGATGGAAACACACCAACTTCAAACACAATCTCCCCCTATGATGATGCTTCTCTCCTCTGAAGTTACTCTCCCCCTTTGACATCAATGGAAAAGGACTTCTCCTCGTATGATTTGTCTGTCTATATGATACTAATCAATATCTGAACTCTGATAACTCCCCCTAGAATCATGCTCTGGGTGCCATAATTGAATAACTCCCCCTGTCAATATGCTATCTTTGCCTCTGACTGTTCTCCCCCTTTGTTTCTAAAAAGGGTAGCTCTTCCTGACAAGGTCTCTCCTCTTGTTATCTCTAAGGATGCCATGTATATCATAATGTTGTTGTTGCGGATATTGATGTCCTATTGGAACACTACGCAATTGTAGCTTATATTTTTTCAAACGACCCTTGGATTTGTCCATTGATTCTCATTGATATCTAGCCAGATGTATCCATCTCTATCCATGATACTTTTCTACTGTGCATTTCTCTAAATTCGTCTGAGAAAATTTATACTATCTTGTCACATGACTGCAATTATTTTTGTAATAATTGACTTCACTCATGTTCGCTTGTTCAGTATTTTCTATCCACATATGTGAATGTCCTGGTTTGTTGAACTTTTTTCTCTGATCTTCTATTACTGCAACTTCATTTTTCTTCCATGTTTCCTTTACTCTTCTTTTCGTATTGTATGAAACCTTTCTCATTGATTGTATTCTTGAGTTCCAACAGTTATGGGCTTTGTGGCCATATCGACCACAATTGTAGCATCTCATAGTGTTGCTTTCATTCTTTGAACATGAAGAACCTACGTCAGACCTGCCTTCACCTTTTTTTTCTTCTTTTTTTTATAAATGAGAGACCTGCATCAGATTTATTAGGAGTAATAATTTCTTCCTTGTTATAGCCAAAACTGGATTTGTCATTTGGTGATCTCATTATCAAGATCTCATCAAGGTCAATGGAGTTGTTCAACTCTGACTATCCAAGATCTCATCCAAGGTCATGGAGTTGTTCAAGAAATTAATTTGGGTGTTTGAATTTCCTTCTCTCAGCAATCCCATTTCGCTAAGGTGTTCTGGCAACAAAGAATTGTTTTATTATTATTATTATTCGATGAGTTTGATAGAAGAGGTTGAGTATTCTCTTGTTTCTTTAAGTTCAAAAACTTGTCCTTGTTTCATGTCATATGTTTTGAGCACCCACTGTCAACATACCAGAGATCTTCTTTATCTTGGGCTTTCAAGGCAATACGTCATTCCTCTTTTGATGTTGTTTCTTTCCAAATCTTCTTTTTCTCTCTAATGAACTTTGGTTTTTCTGAGACTTGCATTAATCTGCAATTACTGGCTTTATGTCCATAACTATGACATCTGAAGAATTCTAGGTTCCTTTCTTGTAGAGGTGCAAAGGAGTTATAATTTATGATTGTAACTTGATTTATTGTTTGGTTATCTTTAAGGTTATAGTCCTTAACCCTTAAGTTTTTCCTTCCATATGCTCTACAATTCATAGCTTTATGTCCATAGTTATTACATGAATAACAATAACCCCTAAACATCTGTGAAGATTTTCTGAAAATGCATTTATTTTTCAACTCCTTTTCGTTAGTATTGAAAGTAGGGGAAATAGTACTTTCTTTCTTCACATACCCAAGCCTAGTCTTATTGTTAGGATCTTTCATTTCACTTGAACTGCATGTGTTTTCTTGTTTTTTCAACCTGTGTCTCTTGGTTCTATAGTCAGCAGCCTTGTGACCGTAATAAAGACAATAGCCATAAGATGCACTCTTGTACTTGGGAATTTTTTGGTCTTCTTGCTTGTGATTGCTATTTCTTTTGAGGTTACTCTTGTTGGGAGGATGAGCAAGTTCTTGAGCATAGGAGTTTGCATTCTTGTCATCCTTTTGCTGCATAATTGTTTCTTTGCAGGCATCATCACAACATTTGTCATCTTCTACATCAATCTGAGTAATAGGACTTGATCCTTTAACCATGTGTACTTGGTCATATCCAAGGCCATATTTGTTCGAGGGAAATCTTTGTATACTGAGAATTTTATCAAGGGCTTTAGTTCCTTTCTTGAATTTTTCAACAATCTTCAGTTGATCCTAGAGTCCAACAACTTCTTGTTTTAAATTCTTGGCTTCTTCCATGTTAATGGTTGTTTTTTGTCTTGAACTGTGTAGCTCCTCTTGTGAGGACATTAGTTATCTTTTTAAGCTCCGATTTTCTTCCTCACTTTCTAGTTGTTGTTGTTTGAGCTCTTCAACCTTTTTTTTGCTCCTTATTAAGAGATTGTTCCAAGGATTCTAATCTCTCTTAATATAGTTGGACTTGGATTCTAAAGTCAACTATGATTTTATCAAGTTCTTTATTATTTGAACCTTGTTTCCTCCTTTTCTCCAGCATGAGATCTTTTAGTTGTTTACACCTTTGTTTATGTTTTCTTAGTTCATCCAAAGCACACTCAAGCTCATCTTCAAGAGTGACTTATGCTTCAATGTCTGAGTATTTTTCAAAATAGTCTTTATCACTAGAATTGTTGTAGACTGAGCTTTATTCTGATTGAAATGCTTCATTTGAATTCTCATCTAAGTAGAGGTCTTTTATCTTGTCCCAAAGTTCATTTGCAGAGTTACATTCACCTATCTTCTCTTTGACATCACCAGGTAATCCATCAAGGATTGTATTCATTTCCATTGAGATACTTTTCTTGGATTTCTTTTGAGATGGAGTCCTTACTTTGTTTGGTGGGAAGTAATCAGTGATCACTGAATTCCATACTTCAAGTCCCACTGTCTTCATATGACTTTCTATTCTTGTACTCCAAAATATGTGTGTATACAAATACAACTGCAACAGGGACCTGACACCAGTCATGTGGATAGACGACAGACAAAGAGGAGTCAAAGTCCACTTGAGATACGGAAATGTGGTCCTTTAAGTGGCCACACTGGGAGGAGTACCTTGAGAAAGGTCCAACCTAGAGACAGGGGACAAGCGTCGGATGAATCCTCAGGAAAGGAAACTGGTGACTCGGAAGGATCTTCTAGTAGTATAAATAGTTCACATTCTCAAAGAAAATGGAAGAAACGAAAGAATTCCAAAAGTCATAATCTAGAAGAATTCAGGAAGGACAAACCACCCTCTTTCAATGGTGAGATTAGGAAAAGAGAGGAGGCAGAGGCCTGGCTTCTTGGAATAAAGAAGTATTTCAGAGTCCATGATTTCTCTGAAAACTTGAAGGCCCGAGTAGCCACTTTAAATCTGAATGGAAAGGCTTCCATTTGGTGGGAAGACCTTTAGAATGTGAAAGAGATTCATGAAGAGGACCTATCTTGGGAACGGTTTGAGAAATGCTTCAGGAAGAAGTATCTATCGGAAAAATATTTCCACGAGAAGACTAAAGAGTTCTATGAACTCAAGCTGGGACAACTCACCATAGAGGAATATGTCAGCAGATTCCTTGAGTTGTTGAGGTATGTACCCTACATAAAATCATAAAAGGAAAAGTTGTACCGATTCATCAGTGGGTTACCTAAGACCTACCAAAACAGAATTGAGTTTGATGAGCCAAATACCCTAGAAGAAACTATACGGAAGGTGAGATATTGTTATGAACAATTTGGGCCTCAGACAGAACCTCACGGGGGATGGAAGTAGAAGAATAGTTCAGGGTTCCAGAAAAAGGGGTTTAAATCCACAAGATTTAAAAAACTATAAGAAGGATTCAAGGATGAGATTTCCTACCCGAAGCGTACACCTGCAGAATTTCCCCTACCAGAGAGGGAATAAACCTTTTGGATCAAACCCAGGAAAGACCGATAACCCAAAGAAAGAACCCTTGAAATGTTGGGGTTGTGGAGAAGAACATCTACTGAGGGACTGTCTGCACAAACAACAGAACAATAGGAGAATTTACAATGTCCAAGAAGCTACCACCGTCAATGACATGGCCAGGAGTATGCCACGAATTTATGCAGTTGTGGATAATAAACAATCTGACCACCAAGCTTCAGTAGTGGAGATGGAAGGTATGATCACCAACCATATAGTATCTATTTTAATTGATCATGGTTCTAATTTGAGTTATGTGGCCTCTCATACCATTGATAAGTGTAAATTATAGCCACATAAACATGCTAAGCCATGGTTTCTATAGACTACTGGAACAAAAGAAAAATAGCGGGGGTCATACCAGCTTGCCAATTCACGGTGGACAGATTGCCCACCCAAGCTACCCTTAACATACTTCCCCTAGGATCATATGACCTGTTGATTAGTATGGACTCGCTAGCTGCATATAAAACTAAGTTGTATTTTTACCATAAAACCTTAGAATGTGTAAATAAAGACGTGATAAAGATGATCCTCCAAGGGATCCAAAAACTTGTCTCAGTGAGACGAACATCATCCCTTCAAATGAAAAAGTATTGCAAAAAGGGAGGTCCTCTATATGCAATATAGGTGTCAGAATCTGTTGAGAATGACAGACCAATCCTAGAAGACCACCCCATACTAAGAGACTATAGAGATGTGTTTCCAGAAGAGGTATCGGGTCTACCTCCGAGAAGGGACATTGACTTCTCAATAGAACTTGCACTAGGAGCAGTGCCAGTATCTAGGACCCCCTATAGGATGAGTACACCCGAGCTAGTTGAGCTCAAACTATAGCAAAAGGAAATGATGGACAAAGGCTACACCCGGCCCAGCATGTCTCCATGGGGAGCACCAGTACTGTTTGTGAAGAAGAAAGATGGTACACTCCAACTGTGCATATATTATAGACAGCTCGATAAGGTAACCATAAAGAACAAGTACCCCTTACCTAGAATTGATGATGTGTTTGATCAATTGGGAGGTGCTTCCATTTTCTCAAAGATTGACTTGAGATCTGGATACCATCAAGTCTGAATCAAGGATGAAGACATCCACAAAACCTCCTTCAGGACGATATATGGTCACTACGAATTTGTGGTAGTACCATTTGGATTAACTAATCCCCTGCCAACTTCATGTGCTTGATGAACAATGTACTCAGCAAATTCCTAGACAAATTTGTATTTGTTTTTATTGACGATATCTTAATCTATTCCAAGAATAGAGAGGAACATGAGGAACATCTTAGACTTGTACTTCAAGTGCTAAGAGAGAATCGGCTCTACGCCAAATTTAGCAAGTGTGAATTTTTCCAAAAGAAAATACATTACTTGGGCCATGTCATCTCTGAAGAAAGGGTAGTAGTAGACCCTGACAAGATCAGATCCATCATGGAATGGCCTACCCCAAAGGATGTTTCGGATATCAGATCCTTTATGGGTTTAGCAGGATACTATAGGAGGGTTATAAAATGGTTTTCCAAGATTGGTTTTCCAATCACTGCCCTCCAGATGAAAGGGGTTAAATTCATTTGGACATTGGAATGTGAAGAAAGGTTTAATTCACTAAAACACTTTCTGACTCATATACCCTTGATGAAGATCGTTGATCCCGATAATGACTTCTTCATGTGCATAGATGCCTGCAAGGAAGGACTCGGAGGAGTCCTTATGCAATAAGGAAGCATAGTTTGCTATGAATACTGAAAATTGAATGAGCATGAAGTCAACTATGTGACCCATGATCTAGAGTCAGTCGCCATATTGCATGCTTTGAAAATGTGGAGGCATTACCTCCTGGGTAGAAAATTTGTACTTATGACAGACCATTGTTGATTGCGGCCCCTGTTTGACCAACCGAAACTTGATGCAAGACAAGCTAGGTGTATGGCCCTCTTTAACGAGTTTGATTTCAAAATCAAACATATCAAAGGAAAGGAAAATAAGGTGGTTGATGTCCTTAGCAGAAGTATGAAAACAATTCAACTGGCAACGATGAGCACCTGTGAGATGAGTGTAAGGGAGAGAGTCAGGAATGCACAAGAAACAGATGCATTCTTCCAGACTGTGACCTCATACCTGGAGAAAAAACCTGCAGGGTTGAAGTATGAAGGCTACCAGATGCTAGATGGAGTTCTGTTGACTTACCGAAACAGGCTATATATTCCAAGTTGTGATGAATTCAAGACGTTCATAATGGACGAATTGCACAAGAGACCATACACCATCCATCCGGGCTATCAGAAGATGGTCGCGGCCACTAGGAAACAATTCTATTGGCCTGGATTGAAGAAATACATAGTTGAGTATTTAGCTAAATGTCTAGAATGTCGGCAAGTTAAAGAAGAACACCGACACCCATCGTGATTATTACAACCTCTACCAATCCCAGAATGGAAATGGGAGACCATCTCCATGGATTTCATCACCGAATTACCAACATTGTCCAGGTAGAATGATGCCATCATAGTAGTGGTGGATAAATTGAGCAAGTCTGCTCATTTTATTCCCGTCAAATCGACTTGCAAGGCAATATATATTGCCAACATATTCATGAAGGAGATATTCAGACTACATTGCATGCCTAAGGAGATCGTGTCTGATAGAGACACAAAATTTACTTCAAACTTTTGGAAATCCTTGATGGCTGGTTTGGAGACCAAATTATTGTTTAGCACAGCTTATCATCCTCAAACTGATGGACAGACAGAAAGAGGGAACCAAATATTAGAATACATGCTAAGGATGCATGTAATGCATCAACCTAAAAAGTGGGAAGATTACCTGCCCCTTGTGGAATTTGCCTACAACAACGGCTACCAGAATCACTAAAGATGAGCCCTTTCGAAGTCATCTATGGTAGGTCGTGAAACACTCCAGTCAGCTGGAGTAATCCCATGGAAAGAATTACAATTGGACTAAACATGTTGAAGGAAATGGAACAAAAAGTGGTTCAGATAAATCAAAATCTGAAAATCGCTCAGAATAGACAGAAAAGTTACGCCGACAGAAAGAGAACCCCCAGAGAATTCAAGATGGGAGACCATGTCTATCTCAGAGTTATGCCCAGGAAGAGTTCCCTGTGGATGGGAGCTTGTGCAAAGTTGGCAACTCGGTATTGTGGACCCTTTGAAGTTTTAGATAGAGTGGGACCTGCAGCCTATAGGCTAGCACTTCCTCCCATAGTAAAAGCACATAATGTTTTACATGTTTCATTGTTGAAGAAATATGTACATGATTCTAATCATATAATTGACTAGTATGTGATCGAGGTGGAACCGGAGGGTGAATTCCTACCAGAACCTCAAGGAATACTAGACAGGAAGGAAACCCCACTCAGGAACCGAACCATTGCACAGGTAAAGGTGCAATGGAAACACTTTGGCCCAGATGAGACCACATGGGAAATGAAAGATGTCATGAGACAGGCATACCCATTTTTGTTCACTTCTGTACATACATGATATATTAATAGATATAACATCGAGGATGATGTTCCTTTAAAGGGGAGGGAATTGTAACACCATGTTTCCCTCAGCTTGTAAATATAACTATAAATGGCCAAGAGACTATGGCAAACTTTAAATGTGTGAATATTGATTCGATGGACCTTTGTTTGAAAGGTAAAAAAATGTGAACCTAATTAATTACTAAGAAAATGGACAAGTGTTGTGTGACTACTAGAGGGGGGGTGTAATTGGAAAGACCACGGATGTTACACAAAGAGAGGGTGAAGGGGACCAGGAATGGTTGCGTTAACCTTCACCAAACCATTCCTTACTAGATTTAATTGCTCAGGACCAGAATCATCCTCTAACCCAGAAATGAATTACAGTCAGGCTAGTGGGTGGGAACAACTCCTCAAGATTTAATTAGGGGATGGGGCATAGCACTCGTCTGTAAGGCTTCCATACATGACCGCGGACTGGGAATTCGATCCACACGCGACCTTGCTGAAAGAGGCGAGAAAGGAAGGTGTGGTGGGTAGAGGAAAAACACGCCTGCGAAAAGCACAAAGACGGTAAGTGAATCTCGGGGATTCAAGGAAGATTAAAAAACTAAGCATTCTGGATATAGGAAATGGTAGAGAAGGTTTTGATACAATTTGTTAAACGAGGTTAGTCCTCCTTGCTTGATATTGTGTAAATCGTTGCCAGGATCCTGCGGGAAGAGGAGAGTAACCGTTGTCCCTATTGTGGTTGAGCGAGAAGAAAAGGTTGTGTTGCAGAGCATCGTGGTCTAGCTCGGGGGTGGTTAGTGGTAAATCTGTTTGGAGTGACTGAGCCTATAGTGGGGTGGAAATGGGCACCCCTTCCAGTAGTCGCTTCAAATTGTCTGGTTCTGATAAGTCTTTTCCCTGCTTTAATTGTTGAATTAGAACGATGAATGATTACTTGGTTATGCAAATATATTTAGATGCATTTGTAAATGTTTTCTATGTGAAATGGATATAATATGCGTATGCTTCCATCTCCTTATGAATTCACACTTTCCATTGATAGACCGTATGCACAACTTAACTCCAGAGGCTTTCCGGGGCATGAGACGTTAAACGATCGAGATAGGAGGCATCGTGTCAACCTATAACCACCCGTCTGAAGAGGATATCTCTCTCTCATACCCCCTTATTGGGTGAATTTCTGAATCCAAGTCCATAACCCACCCAAGATAAAGCTAAGGAAAATGGTCATGCGAAAGCAGCAAAAGGGAATATTTTTCCTAGTCTGGAAGTCAAACAAACGAGATCTGTTCGGAGGGAACCCAGGGCTGACATGACCGTTGGTTCTGGGAAGGAGCGCAAGAGTTAACCCTAGAGTTTGAAGTTCACGCATCAGGAGAGTCGCGTGTTAATGCGACCTAGTCTTTCGAAACCTGAAGTCGCGAAGTGACCTAGACTGTGGATCTATGGATCCTTCGGGATCCACCTCAACTATTTGATCTATGATTTTGGAGTTCGCGCATCAGGAGAGTCGTGTGTTAGCGCGACCTAGTCTTCTGAAACCCGAAGTTTTGAAGTGACCTAGACTGTGGATCTATGGATCCTTTGGGATCTACCTCAATCGTTCGATCTACGAGTTTGGAGTTCGCGCATCAGGAGAGTCGCGTGTTAGCGCGGCCTAGTCTTCTAAAACCCGAAGTCGCGAAGTGACCTGGACCATGGATCTATGGATCCTTTGGGATCCACCTCAACTGTTAGATCTACGAGTTCAGAGTTCGCGCTTCAAGAGAGTCATGTGTTAGCGCATCCTAGTCTTCTGAAACCCGAAGTCGCGAAATGACCTAGACCATGGATCTATGGATCCTTCGGGATCCACCTCAACCGTCAGTTCTACGAGTTTGGAGTTCGCGCATCAAGAGAGTCACGTGTTAGCGCGGCCTAGTCTTCCGAAACCCGAAGTCGCGAAGTGACTTGGACCGTGGATCTAGGGATCCCACAGGACTCCCCTCGATCGTTTGATCCATGAGTTCGGAGTTCAGGAGGTTCACGAGTGAAAGCGGCCACGAACTCTTAAACGTCGTAACTTCCACCAGTCAGTGAGTTAGACGAGGATTATGCCAGATGTTGGAAGGTTTGTCGACTGGAACTCTCTTCTTGGGCTAGCGCCCTAGAGAGGGTATGATTTGGGATGATATCCCCGTAGACATCACGCGATTCTCAGCTATTGAAAGGAACTTTGGGAAGTCGTAAGAAACAAACCAAGGGTTGGATTACCGCCTGGTAGGAGTCGTTAGAAAGCTACGAGTAAGTGGAAGAGGATAAATCATTTTGGAGAGATAATTCGAGACAAGATAGTTAAGGAGAAAATGAAATTATGATGCCTCGCCCCTTAAAAGAGTATATAGGGGTCAGGTGTGTTACAAATTGGTAATAGAGCATGGTTACAGCACTTTTCCTACTTGGACTCATGGAAATGTTGTGTAGAAACCACATTAAAGGGAAACATCCTACCTTATTCCCTTCCTAAAAAGTTTGGTTAAGCCCTTATTATAAAAAAGAATGACAGCTTATTGTTGTGTGTGTATGTATTTAAGAAATATGAATTATGTGTTGGTTATGAACTAATATAATGTTAGTTAACAACAAGTGTTTTGGTCGCAGTCAAGCGGGCTATCAACTGCAGGAAACTACAATCATATAGAATGGTGACGTGCCATGAAGTGGGGGATGGCTCCCACAATAGAGATGAAGAGTCTGACTAGAGGAGGGCGGTAGAGACCCATCTAGATCTGGTTGAGACTGTGAGGAGTCTCATGGCCAAATTACAGAGCTGCAAGGCCGACAACGAGAGATTGATAAAAGAGCAAGAGAAGAAGACGAAAATTAATGTAGTCTTGTTGCAAAGTTTATCGGACATACAAAGACAACTGCAGCAGGGACCTGACACCAGTCATGTGGACCGATGACAGAGAAAGAGGAGTCGAAGTCCACTTGAGATACGAAAATGTGGTCCTTTAAGTGGCCACACTGGGAGGAGTACCTTGAGAAAGGTCCAACCTGGAGGGGACAAGCATCGAACAAATCCTATGGAAAGGAAAGTGGTGACTTAGAAGGATCTTCTAGTAGTATAACTAGTTCACATTCTCAAAGAAAACGGAAGAAACGAAAGCATTCTAAAAGTCATAATCTCGAAGAATTCAGGAAGGCCAAACCACCCTCTTTCGATGGTGAGATTAAGAAAGGAGAGGAGGCGGAGGCCTGGCTGCTTGGACTAAAGAAGAATTTCAGAGTCCATGATTTCTCTGAAAACTTGAAGGCCCGAGTAGCCACTTTCAACCTGAATGGAAAGGCTTCCATTTGGTGGGAATACCTTAAGAATGTGAAACGGATTCATGAAGAGGACCTATCTTGGGAATGGTTTGAGAAATACTTCAGGAAAAAGTATCTGTCAGAAAAATATTTCGACGAAAAGACTAAACAGTTCTATGAAATCAAGCTAGGACAACTCACCATAGAGGAATATGTCAGCAGATTCCTTGAGTTGTTGAGGTATGTACCCTATATAAAAGCAGAGAAGGCAAAGATGCAACGATTCATCAGTGGGTTACCTAAGACCTACCAGAACAGAATTGAGTTTGATGAGCCAAAGACCCTAGAAGACACTATCCGGAAGGCAAGATATTGTTATGAACATTTTGGGCCTCAGAGAGAACCTCGTGAGGGATGGAAGCCGAAGAATAGTTCGGGGTTCCAGAAAAATGGTTTTAAATCCCCAAGATTTAAAAAACTATAAAAAGGATTAAAGGATGAACTTTCCTACTCGAAGCATACACCTGTAGAATTTCCCCTCCCAGAGCTGGAATAAACCTTTTGGATCAAACCCAGGAAAGACTGATAACCCAAAGAAATAATCCTTGAAATTTTGGGGTTGTGGAGAAGAACATCTATTGAGGGACTGTCTGCACAAACAACAGAACAATAGGAGAATTTACAATGTCCAAGAAGCTACCACCGTCAATGACATGGCCAGGAGTATGCCACAAATTTATGCAGCCGTGGATAATAAACATGTTGACCACCAAGCTTCAGTGGTGGAGATGGAAGGTATAATCGCCAACCATCTAGTATCTATTTTAATTGACCCTGGTTCTAATTTGAGTTATGTGGCCCCTCATACCATTGATAAGTGTAAATTACAGCCACATAAACATGCTAAGCCATGGTTGGTAAAGTTAGCTACTGGAACCAAAAGAAAAATAGCAGAGGTCGTACCAGCTTGGCGATTCACGGTGGACGGATTGCCCACCCAAGCTACCCTTACCATACTTCCCTTATAATCGTATGACATGTTGATTGGTATGGACTAGCTAGCTGCATATAAAACTAAGTTGGATTGTTACCATAAAACCTTAGAATGTGTATATAAAGACGAGAGAAAGATGATCCTCCGAGGGATCCAGAAACCTGTCTCGGTCAGACGAATATCAGCCCTTCAATTGAAAAAGTATTGCAGAAAGGGATGTCCTCTATATGAAATACAGGTGTCGGAATATGTTGAGAATGGCAGACCAAGCCTAGAAGACCACCCCATACTAAGAGACTATAGAAGTGTGCTTCCAAAAGAGGTATCGCATCTACCTCCGAGAAGGGACATTGACTTATCAATAGAAATTGCACCAGGAGAAGTGCCAGTATCTGGGACCCCCTATAGGATGAGTACACCCGAGCTAGTTGAGCTCAAACTACAGCTAAAGTAAATGGTGGACAAAGGCTACATCCGGCCAAGAGTGTCTCCATGGGGAGCACCAGTCCTATTTGTGAAGAAGAAATATGGTACACTCTGACTGTGCATAGATTATAGGCAACTAAATAAGGTAACCATAAAGAACAAGTACCCCTTACCCAAAATCGATGACTTGTTCGATCAATTGGGGGGTGCTTCCATTTTCTCAAAGATTGACTTGAGATCTGGATACCATCAAGTCCAAATCAAGGATGAAGACATCCACAAAACCACCTTCAGGACGAGATATGGTCACTACGAATTTGTGGTAGTACCATTTGGATTAACCAATGCCCCTGCCACCTTTATGTGTTTGATGAACAATGTACTCGGCAAATTCCTAGACAAATTTGTATTGGTTTTTATTAACGATATCTTAATCTACTCCAAGAATAGAGAGGAACATGAGGAACATCTTAGACTTGCACTTCAAGTGCTAAGAGAGCATCATCTCTACGCCAAATTTAGCAAGTGTGACTTTTTCTAGAAGCAAATAGGCAATGTCATATCTGAAGAATGGGTAGCAGTAGACCCTGACAAGATCAGATCCATCATGGAATGGCCTACCCCAAAGGATGTTTCAGATAACAGAGCCTTTATGGTTTTAATAGGATACTATAGGAGGTTTATAAAAGGGTTTTCCAAGATTGGTTTTCCAATCATTGCCCTCCAAAGGAAGGGGGTTAAATTCATTTGGACATCGGAATGTGAAGAAAGGTTTCAGTCACTAAAACACCTTGTGACTCATGCGCCCATGTTGAAGATCGTCAATCCTAATAATGACTTCCTCGTTTGCACAGAGGCCTGCAAGGAAGGACTTGGAGGAGTCCTTATGCAAGAAGGAAGTGTAGTTTGCTATGAATCCCGAAAATTGAATGAGCGTGAAGTCAACTATGTGACCCATGATCTAGAGTTGGTCGCCATAGTGCACGCTTTGAAAATGTGGAGGCATTACCCCCTGGGTAGGAAATTTATACTTATGACAGACCATTGTGGATTGCGGCACATGTTTGACCAACCAAAACTCAATGCTAGACAAGCTAGGTGGATGGCCTTCCTTAGCGAGTTTGATTTCAAAATCAAACATATCAAAGGAAAGGAAAATAAGGTGGTTGATGCCCTGAGCAGAGGTATGAAAACAATTCATCTGGCAGTGGTAAGCACCTGTGAGATGAATGTCAGGGAAAGAGTCAGGAATGCACAAGAAACAAACGCATTCTTCCAGACCGTGACCTCGTACCTAGAGAAAAAACCTATGGGGATAAAGTATGAAGGCTACTAGATGCTAGATGGAGGTCTGATGACTTACTGAAACAGGCTATATATTCCAAGTTGTGACGACTTGAAGAGATTCATAATGGATGAATTTGTTAATGTTTATGCCATTATTATAGTTCTTTGCATTTCAATAGATAAGAACATAATAATAACAAGATCACTGAGAAATACACATTCACAAGAGACACATCATTTATCCTAGGAAACCCTCTAGGAGAAGAAAACCCAGCAAAACTTCCTTATCATAAATAGCTTAAACAATGTTCAAGAGATAACTCAAACCAATACAGAAAGTCCTCCCCAAGATATGCACCACTCTTCTCCTCCTCTCTCTGGTAATTGCAGCTTGTCTCATAAGAGAAATGATCAAGTGAGTTGCGTGTTTGAAGTGAGGCGCTAGCCTCTTATTTATACAAGACTGCCACGTGTGAAAGGTCACAACTGGCAGAGCCGACCTCTCACTCTGGGTGGGTAAACCCACCTTTAATTAATTATGGGTCTTCCATAATAACTGTTGGGGCCGACTTCTTATTCTGCCCTTTATAATTGTCCGATGACCAATCCGCAAAAGGGGATT
>SNQJ01S0074429.1:0-13760 GCA_010110895.2 Picea sitchensis
TGCCTTTAAAAAAACAGAATGGTAATACAGTCGCAAGTTTTCATGCTTCGTTTTCATGCTTTTAGTCATGAACGAAGCATGAAAGAAAATAATAGGGAAAAGTGACAACTTACAACTGTTGTTTCAAAAATTGCATCATGAAGAGTTATAAAAATAGATGACCCCAGTTAGGCAGCTATATAGATCGTTTAATTGATATAAAAGTTAACAAATATTTGGGCTACCAACCATGGCGACATGCTGGGAGAAGCAGTTACCTTTGTAATACGAATGAGTTCAGGTTAGAGAAATCTAAAAAACTTCAAATCAGAGAACAACTAAAAGGTTATTTGAACATCTTTAAAAAAAAAAAGACACAGCCCAGTTTCAGAGATCTTTCATTTTAAAAGAACGAAATCTGGTGACAAACTTCACAAAAGAAAACCACGACGTTTAAGTTAATGTCTCCAATATTGTTGACAGGGCCACTGCTGCCAGCAAGCATTCATAGCCTCGACAGGGATGTCAATTAACCCACTTTGACACCTGTATCATGTCCAAGAAATTTCGAATCAGAACGACGGATGCTTATGGCCAAAACAAGATTTATATCTGATAATTTTCTTTTACCTGACATTGCTTCGCTGCCAGCGGGCCTGTTCAGTACCCCGACGAAGTTATATTGGCGTCATGCATTCATTTACCCATTGCCAGCATACCTGTTCAGTGTCTCAACAGGTTTACAAACATTTCCCACATCTCTCTAAGAGTTTATTCACATTCTGATATAGTTTTTTTTTTTAAATATTCAACAGAGCAGGGTGACACTGAAAACTCCAGTTTTTTATCATAACTTAATATGTCACAGGCCTTTAAATTTTTATTGCTATCCTTCATCAAGATCTAAAAAATAGTTCAATGATAGAACTAATTTTCAAGGACAGGGAGACATCATTGAGTTGCTTTCTTAAAGAGAAGGGATAGCATGAAGAGACTTTTTAAGAAAGTCGTGAGCACTTTCAAGTGAAGATTAAAACTGAGGAATCAACTTTCAAACAAAAAGTCATCTTTATCCAGCCTACAATTTCAGAGAAATACAGCAATTGATGTTCTGACATCCTTTGACAACTATTTTTGAGATGAAGTATTATGTTTCTCTTTGTCTGAGATAGACTATAATACAGGGATGTTTGACTCAAAAGGACCGATGAACAAAAATGAAAACAAAAACAAAACAGCAAAAAAAAATGGAAAGCAAAGAAATTCAAAAAATATGTACATAAGGTGTATCGGAGAGTCATCAGGTAAAGTACCTTTTGAGAGCTTGGCCATTCAACGGAAAGGTGTCTGGCTGTCCCTCTAAATTTTGGAGGCGAAAAGAACTAGGACCTAGTTTTTCAGCAATTAGAAATGGTCCCAACAACAAATTTTGAAACTTAATATGTTCTCCTTTCCCCTCATGAGGTTTGTCCCATTTAAGGACAAGATCACCTACCTCAAAATTTTTGTATGGGGCATAATTGGAATAAAACCAGTTTTTGACAATGAGTTGATTTTGATCCAATTTTCGTTTTGCTTAAGCCCTTACTTCCTCTAACTTCAGCAAAGCGTTAATCCGACTTTCCAAAGGAGGACAGTCTTCCTCTTGTACCTTCTGTGATAATTGTAGAGATGGAATAAGGACATGTGGTGGAATAATTGCTTCCATGCCGTAAACGAGAAAGAAGGGGGAGTTACCAACATCATTTTTAGGAGTTACCCTATCAGCCCAAACTGCATTAAATAGTGCATTATGCCAGTTTTTGTGGTTTTCGGAGACCGTTCTCTTGATGATCTTGATCAGGTTTTTATTAGTTGATTCATCCAAACCATTGCCTTGGGGGTAATAGCTAGCAGAATACTTTAATTTTATTCCTTTTTCTAAAGCGAAATCACTCATTTTGAGAGACGAAAAATAGGAAGCAGTGTCAAATACTAGGCATACAGGAATACCGAAACGAGTGATAATATTTGAATTAAGAAAAGATATTACCTGGCTGGTGTTTACCACTTTTAATGGTGCAGCCTCGGACCATCTGGTGAAATAATTTGTGGTTTTTATGATATATTTATGCTGCTGCGAGGATGTAGGGTTGATTGGGCCTATAATATCGAGGTCCCATTGTTGGAAAGGGAAGTCTACCAAGACAGGTTGCAGCAGGAATGTTGGTTTCTATACTCGTCCAAATGTCTTTTGATAGATTACACACTTGTGGCATAAGGCATGGGAGTCTTTGAAAAGAGTAGGCCAGTAATACCCTACTCTTAATACTCTGTAGGCAGTGGTGTCTCCACCAAAATGCCCACTAGCTTCCCCTGCATGTAATTCCAATAAGACTTTATCTGCTTCATCTTTTTCTAGACAGCGCATAAGTATTCCATCGAAATTTTGGCGAAACAAAATACCATTTACCAACTGAAAAGAAGCAGATTTTAATCTTAGTGCTCTCCTCTTTTTTGGATCAAGGTGACGGGGAGATGATCCGTGTATTAGATCAAACTTGATGTCATCATACCAAGGACTAGTAAGGTTTTGTGCACGGCAGATTTGATTTTGATTGTGCTAATCTTGAAGTGACATATCAGTTTCATTATGTTTTCCTATGGCTGAATCAACAACCAATTTATATAAACCTTGGCCTCTAATAACTTGTGTTGGAGTGATTTCTAGGTCATATTCTTGTAAGGATGTGAGCCAGTTTGCCCTTTTTTCACCCAGTTCTTTCTGTACTAACAAATTTTTGACAGTAGGGTAAGGGACAATGATTTTCATCCTAGATTTTAGTAGGTAAGATTGAAAGTGTTTTATTTCTTTAAAAATAGCATAATCCTGATGATCTACTACTGGGTAATTAAGTTCTACTCCTTTAAAGGATGAGCTCATAAAGGCAATCAGAACTTCATTGTTTTTAGCATTCTTTTGGGTTAGCACGGCGGCATAAGACCAATCAGAGGCAAACGTGTAGAGAGTGAAATCTCGTGAAAAGTCAGGGCTCATTAGGGATGGAGCCTCCACTATGGTATTTTTTATTGAGTCAAAAGCTTGGCTTTCTAGGGGTCCCCAATGGTGTTGTACATATTTCTTTATTAATTTCTGTAATGGCCTGACCATTTCTGAAAAGCTAGGGACAAACCTCTAAACAAAATTTATCTGACCTAAGAAAGATTGCATGGACTTTTTGGAAGAGGGGGGGTAGTTTTGAAATGACTTGGGTTCTTTCAGGGTCAATAATCATCCTTTCATTGGATACAATGAAACTGAGGAGTTTACCTTGTTCTACTGCAAAGATAGATTTTTTAGGATTTAGAGAAATGTTATACTTACAACATCATTGTAGAACAGATCTTAAATGAGCTAGATGATATCCTTTATTCTTTGAGAAGACAGTGACATCATCTAGATAAACCACTACAGATTGATTGATTAAACCGCAGAAAGCGATATCCATCTCTCTCTGAAAGGTCGAACTGACATTTATGAGCCCAAAGGGAATTTTCCTATAAGCATAGGTACCCCAGGGAGTACGAAAAGTGGTTTTGAGATGGTCTGGGGGAGACATCAAGACTTGGTTATACCCTAAAAAACCATCTAGTAGTGATAATATTTCAGAACTGGATACTTGTTGGAGAATCCGTTCCATGGGAGGAATAGGGTAGTTGTCTTTATCAGACGCTCGGTTTAAATTTTGGAAATCAACACATAGTCGAATTTCACCACTCTTCCTCCTTACAGGGACAAGATTAGAGACCCACTGTGTATGTCTTACCGGGAAGATTATTTTAGCATTCAAGTGTTTGTTTAATTCTTTCTTGACTATTGGTTCAAGTTTCAGGTGCATCTTTCTTAACTTTTGTTGAAAAGGTTGGGTTTAGTGTTTCATGGGAATAATGTGTTGTATGATGTTAGGATCAAAGGTCTTTAGATCGTCGTATGTCCAAGAAAAGACATATTTAAATTCCTTAAACAACTTAATAAATGTTGTCTTTTCTTTCTCAGAACACCCCACCCCTAAATTGATGTATTGTGGGTTATCTTTAGTTCCTAAATTTACTTTTTCATGTGTCAAGGAAGAACTATTTGTTTTACAATTCACTGATTTTCTAAATTTATCGTGAAGATCATAAAATATTTCTAATTTTACCATATATTTTGGGATAGACTTTACCATATATGATGTGGACTCTGGGGATCTTGGATCTGGTATTACCACAAAATTGTGAAGGTCTTTGTCGTGGGTACCTTCGTCGATAACTGTGCCTTGGAAAGTCTCTTCCATGTGCAGAAAACTGATGATCTGTTGAATGTCATAGAAGACTCTCCAATTTGTGGTGTTGTTCGAGACAGATGGTCTAAACAACAACTCGACAAAAAACGCATTTGGAGAAAGGCCTTCTGTAGGAAAACGTTTAGAGGTGACATCAGCTAACAAATCAGCCTCAGAATTATTCAATCTCGGAATAGAATTAATGTTAAATGTAGAAAATTTGTTCATTAAATTCCATACCTCAGTTTGATAGATTTTTCAGGTGTGGAGATAAACAGTGAATAGAATTTTTTACCTGCCTAACCACAATTTTTGAATCACCAAAGACTATCAAATTCTGAATCCTCAAATCTAGTGCTTTTCTGAGACCTTGCAGGAGTGCTTCGTATTCGGCCATATTGTTTATGCATTCAAATTCTAACCGGAAAGCAATCAAAGTTTTGTTGCATGCTGAATCAATAAGCACACATCCTGCATCGGCTCCTTCCTTAGATTTAGATCCATCGAAGTAAAGAGACCAGAACTGATTTTTGTTGGGTGCATGTGACCACTAAGAGAGGTTTGTCAACTATGTGTATGTCATAATTTCAGACTGTTGTTCCGGGTCAGTAATGGTAGAAGTTTCAGCCATCAAATTGACGAAAAAAGTGTTCATCCCCTGGATTTCAGATGAATTGGCGAAAGAAGTGAATGGTTCATTAGGATCATTTAAATTGGTTACAATGAACTTAAGATAATGCTCACTATTGACCTTGATTCTATTAGGCTTTCCATTCTTGGGCAGCTACAAGTGAGACCAATCTGTCGCAAAATAGCCATGTAGTTGTTCGGACCAATCTCTACTTAAAATAAGCCATATACTTCGGGGATATCAATGAAAATAATATCAATAACCTGATGGACTTTAGGATTAGATGATAATCTAATAAGAACATTTTTTAATTCACCTATTACTTTAACACTAGTCTGATCAAGCTGAATAATTTTTCAGACTGGAAGGTTGAACTTCAGCATTGATTTTTTGGCAGACAGACCAAGGCATTACATTTGACGGTGCACCTGAATCTACCATACAATTATGTACATTCCTATTGAAAATTTCAAAATTCAACAAAAAGGGTGGGACATTTCTGTGAGTATTAACAGCAGAAGTTTGTTGTTTTTTAGTTGCAGCCCCTAGAACTAGCTTATCTACATTTGTTACACTTTTTACAGCAAGGTCTCTTTTATCAGAAGACTCTAGTGTCGTTTTAACGGAGACCTTTTGAGGTGTTTTGGGGATGTTTTTTGCAAATTTGTTGTTGTTCAGATTGTTATTTTTGTTGTTTTCAGCAATATTCTACAGCATCTTTTGCAGAAGAAATGGAAATTTAAATAATTCATAAACAGAAATATTAGCTCTAAGTTTTTTGAGATCCTCAATCAAATCATACTCTAAATTCGGAGTTGTTGAATTATGTTTAGTTTCAATTGGTTTAGACTATTTTTTAGGTGCATTATGTCCAATTTCAGCAAAATAGTTATTTGTTGTCTTACTCCTAGTATTGTAAGGATGCACTGTTTCGAAATTAGCTTGAAAAATGCTATCTGAAAAATGCACGAAAATGTTGGGAGAGGATTTGTCCTCTTCCACTATCTCTTGTTCAGCCACATCTTCAGGAATCTCGGAAGGAATCAAGTTATCATGAGCCTCTAGAATCATCTAGATAGAAAACTGTAAGCTTTCTAGATTTAGGCCTTTAGAATTTGAGTTAGGCCGGTTTGTGGAAAAAGGCTTTCTAAAAGTGGGTTTGTAAGGCCCTTTCCTTGAAGAATCTTCTTTATCCAATCTTCTCAAATCTATAACCTGATTAGACAACTTTTGAATGACCTTCTGTAAACTTTCTAAGTCTGACCCATCTGATTGAGTTTTGGTTTGGAGAGGTCTAGGAAGAATTTTGATTTTCTTCTTGGAGGATGAAGTAGTCTCTGCCTCGTTATAGATATTGTCTTTTAGGCTGAGAATATCTTTCTCAATTTGACTCACCTCTTCGAAGGCTTCTAATAATGTGGCTTTCATGGACCTTTCTACCCAAATTGCTATGTTTTGGTGTAGGGCTTTCATGTAGTATGCGACGATAATATTTTCAGTAGGCATTGAATCTGTGGGGATTCGATTCTTTAATGTTAGGAACCTTTGATTAAAGTATTTTATCTTTTCTTTGGGGTTCATCATTAAACTAGAGAGTTCCATGATTAGGACTTCAGGAGATTTGTCATCTCTGAATTTCTCAAGGAAATAGGATTTGAATCTATCCCAAGACACAATGGTGTGGGGTTGTTGGGAAAAGTACCAGGTAGAGGCATTGCCCTCAAATGTATATGGGAAAATTAAACATAATATGTCTTCGTGTTCAACACTACGGAGCCTAATGGCTAACATGAATTTTTTAATATGATCTTTAGTGATCTGTTTGGAATCTGGATCGAATTTAGGGAGCCATTTCTCCGGGTGTTTCGGCAAAGGATGTTGGGGCCCAGGTATGGCCATTGCATCTTGATCAAGCCAAGGCCTGGCAGGATTGTTTAGATTTTCCATAGGTGTGGGTGGTGTCAAAGGTTGAGATGAAGAACTGCCTTCGTCTCATGATTATTCTCCTGAAGAAGGAGGAGATGAAGGTGGTGGTGATGGTGGAATACCAGATCCTCCTGCTGTAGGAATGAGGATTTGATCTGGATCCGTAGGGTTTAGGGTAAGATCAATGCCTCCAAGTTGCTCCCTGATATCAGAGAAGTCTAATGGTTGAATCAAAGGCCGACCTTGTTTTCTGATATGGGCCAAAGCACCATGCATCCTTAGGAGGGATTGATGAACAATTTCTTGTACGTCGGCTCCTAGGGTGTTTGGTGTTACTGGTTCAATAGTAATCCATGGATTGTCGTTTGATGTGGTTGTTGTTTGAGGGAAAATTTTATCATCAGAGCAACTTCTTGTTACTATATGTGAGTGTTTAGGTGGGGGAGGAGGCTTGTGACCTCCACGTGCCATCAATAGTATTCAAGCCCTCCTTCTAGTGCTATTTGTTGACAGGAAAAATTGACCACTCATCAACTAGAAGAGTGAATCTAGTCCAGGGTTGTCTAATTAACCCAAGCCGTTTGGATTGACTCACTCTGACGGGTTTAATGGATCCATTTGTCAATCTAAATTCCTAAAGGAAATGAAAAATAAATAAAAGAAACAAAATAACTCACAAATTACTAATCACAGAAATATATATGTACATCTAAATATATATACAGTGTATTTAAATAATATTTAAATATGATAATTCTATTAATCTAATTCATATATACAAAATATACAAATAATGAGTTTTAATCTAAACTCATAAAAAATCAAATGTTTAATGGTTCTTTCGATGAAAGTAGATAAAGAAAGAAGAAAGTACTATTTTTTTTTTTTTATTTGTTCTTAATCTATATGCATTCGTAAGATCAAATATTAAACTACTTAATTAAACAGAAAAATATAGACAGTGAAAATTATACTATATATAAGAACTTCTATAATAAACAAGCAAATGAAAGAAAAGAACAGACTAACCTATTAATCACTTGAGGAGTCTGCATCCAACTGTTTGCGTAAATCATACATCAATCCATCCACGAGATAAATATGTTGTTCATCTTCACACTGTTTGGTACAAACGCTAAACTGTGCATTGACTGGTGTATTTAATTGATAACACAATAGGACGCAAAATAATTACAGTGATATAATAGACTGCAAGTAATAATGCATAAGATAAATCCTACAGTTACAACTTGTATTTAATCAATCAACATGTTTAAGGTAAACCTTATAATATGAATTGAATGATCATCGACTGTTTTCATAAAACTAAAGCATAAAATCATGAACTATGAAGGAAAAACTATCTTGACAAAAAAATAATCTGTGAAGACGAAAGCTATCAACAGTCATCAAATTATCAAGATAAACAAATTATAGACAATAACAACATTCACATATGGATAAAGCATAAAGAAAATATTTGTTATGTCTAAAATCGAGTATAAGTTGTTCACAACTAGCCCCAGGCCAAGATGCTCCTCATTAAAAAAATAATGGGTTTATAAAGTCCTCAGAAAAGACAATTGTTTCCCTTTCTGAGATCAAATATTGATTACAAAAATAAAAGGGGGATGCAACCACCCAGAACCTACTAAATCCTCCAAAACTAACAAAAGTTCATTTTTGTTCATACAAAATGCATCAAAGATATGACTGGAAGCTCTTAAGGATGCCTCGGGTGAATTTGTAATTATGGATTCCTGAATATCCTGAAAGAAAAAGGAAAATAGAAAGATTTAGATACATTTTCAACCATTAATTTACACAATTCGAATTATCATAACTGGCTACAGAATCTTGTGATTCTGTAGCTAGTTATTTTAGTAAATGAAATCTAATTTATTAAAAGAACAAAGCAATGTAATTTCAACAAACAGTCCTATTTTGAGATAAAGAATCATACCTCCAACTATGAGATCAAATCATATCAAACAACCTTGAAATTTACAATGGTTGTTGCAGCCTCAACATTTTTAAATACTACATTGTCTATTGTCTTCATACATTTTTCTTTTCCTTGAATAACATATTCCTGCCTATGGTTTTCGCTCGTTAAGACATCAATCTGATCCTTTAAAGCCTTAACTCGTGACTGTAGGAGAGGGATATTAGTATAATATCTATCAATCCATGATAGATAGACTTCACATTTTGACTGAGCGACAGTTGCATGGGAACAAAGATGATTGTGAATTGGAGCATCTTGCATACCAACAATAGATTCATTAACCAATTTAACACCAGGAAACTCTACATTTTTTTTCAGACAAGGAGGTAAATTGTCAACAAAGTTATAGGTCCGATCAAGGTGTGGCTCGAATGAATGAGGGTCTTCTTCAGTGAGGAACCTATCGATTTCAGAGTCTGAACTCGCATGGACTTCGATCATACTGATCGATCTCGCATGAAAGTTCAACTTGTTACGAAGCCTCCTCGAAATTAGCTTCCTGACTCTCTTGTTCTTAAAAATTATATCAACATTTCTCTTAGATTCCTTCCCTGTAGGTTTCTTTAAATTTTTAACACAGTCATTAGGATGTATAATCTGCTCATTAGTCTGTTCAATAACCTTTGGATCGATCAAGGGTTTGTTGTAGGAGGCTGAGACACAGGCATGGGTAGGTGAGAAGGGTGTTGTAGGGTAGATTAGGGTTTCTTCAACCACAATTTTATCAATCTCATCAACATTTGTATTAGAGAAACCATTTCTCATTAAAAACGAGTCCCAATTATCACTCTGCAATTCTAATTGATGCACAAGCAAGATTTTGATTAGGTCGTGATGGAAGAGGCTAGAGTTTGATCGCTTCTTTCTATACCTTTTGCCCATTTTATAAAGACTCCTCAATATGAAATATGACATGTTTAAGGGAAACCCCATAAAAATCATAAGCAGGCGCAAATGGTACAAAAACACAAGACTCAAACGTCCCTCATAGGTAACAAATTGTTTTACCACAGCAAGAAGATCGTGCCACCGAGATTTTAGGAAGGAAATGGGCATACCTTTGTCACACCCTTTTATTTTCCGAGATGTAAACAGCAGGCTCCAAGGAACTTCTTCCACTTTTTCATTTTTAAACCACCTTTGACCGCTTGCAGGTAGTCCTGTAGCTTGACTCAAGAAATCCTTTGTAACCTCAAGTTGGACATCACCCACCTTTGCTCTAAACCCATCAAAGTAGAAAGAAAATTCCTGGGCAACTTGTAAATTGAAACCCTAAAATTTCCTAATGAAAACAAACCAACCACTTCTCTCCAGATCTTCTCTGGCATCGTCATATAAGAGCAGAGTTTGAATCCCATTAGGTTCGACTCTAATGACAGGAGCCATAATGGATGAAAGGGTAATCAATCAGACACATCGCACAGGGAGGGTTTTTGAGAGAGTCCAGAGCCATAACCCGAGCCCGAGAAATTCCAATAGTCGATGGTGTATTAACATAAACTCATAATGATAAGACAGGTGTTTAATTGAAATTCATGCGAAGGGGGTTTGCAAAGCCCAAGGCCAATCTTGGGAATGATGATCCACTGCAAATTGTATTGCCACCTTTGCATTTAGTACAAGATGGGACCAAAGCATTAAAAATGAAAATAAGTGCGCACATTGTGGGTTCTATCACAAGGTTTGGGTAAGTTGAAAATTGAAAATCAAAGGCTTAGCAAAAGAAACGTATTGCCAAGAATCAAACAAAACCATATCAAAAATCAAATCATGGGGGTCCTTTGTTTATATAATTATCAATATCTAAGCATGCTTGGAGTTGAAAGGATCGAAACAAAGAGAGTAACTCTTCATGGCAAGGAACCAATCTTCATTAATAAACTGTATGAACAATTTGCCTTTAAAAAAATAGAATGGTAATACAGTCGCAAGTTTTCATGCTTCATTTTCATGCTTTCATTCATGAATGAAGCATAAAAGAAAATAATAGGGAAAAGTGACAAATTAAAAATTTCATTTCAAAAATTCCATCATGAAGAGTAATAAAAATAGATGACCCCAGTTAGGCAGCTATACAGATCGTTTAATTGATATAAAAGTTAACAAATATTTGGGCTGCCAACACCTCCCTATGAAATCTTTAAACTTTTGGCTGTACTCCCAGGCTGATTCACCCTCCCGCTGTTGGATCTCATGCAACTCAGACAAAGCATGTTGTTCTGACTGAGGTATTTTGAACTCTGCTATGAACCTCATCTGTACCTGGCCAAGTGTGAACACTTGACCTTTCATCCCTGGCACTCTCGAATCAATGATATTCATGTACCACTTGAGAGCACGACCTCTCAAGGTAGTTTGGAACTCGACCATCTTATTCACATTTGGAGTCCCTCTGGATCTCTAGATTGCTTCGCATGGAAACCAGTGTTACTCAACATATTCATCTCCCTTACCCCAAAATTCTGGGTATCGGGAAATCAAACCTCCTGCATGGCCAGCCATTGTTGATCTTATTGTTCCTATCAATATGAACCCTAATGGTCCTCCTTGTGATCTACCAGTGGATCCCAATATCCTCCCTGTCCTCGCACTTCCTAGTTGTGACTGACTAATTAATTGTACTGGAACAAAGCTAGTATGAGAAGGTAGTATCGAACTTACTGCTTGTATAGAAGACACTTGGGGTATGGGTGATTTGGAGCTGGCACCACTGTATTCATGGTGGTTTTCTTTGATCTGGGGGGTCTCATTTTCTTCCACTAGGACTATCTCTTAAGACGGATTCCCAATCTCTCATGTTATCGGGACTAAATATTCTCTTTCTCTTCCAAGATTCATGTCAACTTCTTCCTCTCTTTCTTCTGCACCTTCTCCTTCTTGTCCCACCTTATGGGGAATTCTTTCTCTCCACGCTTCTCTCTCGTTCAATCTTTGACTGGCCAATTGTTCCTATCTTCTGATCTTTTGCAGTTCTTCCATTTGTCTTTCCTCTACTTCTCCCGATCCACCTTCTTTCCTCAACTTCTCGGACTATCTTGATGCTTTCTTGATCTTGTCACACCACCAGTTCTCAACTATGGTGGCTCTCTTCAAGTCTCGCTCGTCTATTGAGTCCATTTCTTGTTGTTTCCCCCCCATTTTTCAAAGAACCCTTCCCCTTTCTCATGTTGTGACTCTCACCCCATGTTTCTCTACCCCAAGCAAGGGTGTTTACTCTGCCATCTCAGTCGGGGACATCGTCAACATCCCTTCCTCCATCAAGAAAACCTTAATCCACAGGGGATTTCTCTCAACAACCTTCCTCTTGTGTCTTTCTTGAAAATTTCCTCTACCTGTGACAAAGACTGGTGGTTCTCAGCTGAAAATTTGATTATGTATCCCTCTAGTGTGGTGCTAACCCAGAAACCCACAACTTGTGTAACTGGACAATCTAGCCTCTGAAGTGTTGCTAGCTTTTCGGTATCCCATGTGCATATCCTCTTAACTCACCCTTGGAACTCTAGATCTTCTTGGAGCCTCTTTATATAGTGGAAAAATTCTTTCGGTAATTTAACCCAGAAAATATCATACTGGTCGCTCGATCTTTCTAAGTAGAAGATTGCTTCGTGAGTGTCTTCCACTGATTTTATCCTTGGTTCCTCTTCTTTCCATATGAAGGCATCACATTTCCTTTCCCACCATTGACCAATACTATATTGATGGATCAGTGGAAGAATTCTCCCTATAGGTTCCCTTTTAACGCAGTTCCCAACAACGAAACAATTTTGTTGGTGTGAGTTTGATCAGACCAAGGTCCTTCTCAGGTTACCAATAAAAGGTATCGTGTAGTCTAGAGCGATGGAATTTTCATCTCCTCTGAAGAGAATAAGTCTGACCCAAAGTGCTGCTGAGATAGATAGATAGGGAAGGGTAGGGAAAAGACTTAAGAGGATCCATAGAGCCTTTAGGACTCATTCCTGACATTGCGCAAGAGACATGAACAGATCTGAAACATACATGTGCAAGAATCGAACCTACTTATGCTGCGAACAAGAATTTAAACATAGAACCATCAAATAGAACTCATAAGCCATAAGGAAATACTATAATGCATCAGTAAACAAACATAGACACATCATATTTGAAAATTTAGGTCCTTCTTCATATTATCTCCAGAATCTTTCTCTGATTACAGTCTCAAAATTACACAGTAGTGCCTTGTACAGACTCTTGGCTCTAGACTCACATCCCAGAGCTCCAATTCTCAAAACTGATAAGTCTAATTCATTACAAACTCAAGACTTGACCTTACTCAATTTACAACAATCATCAACAACTACCCGACTAACCCAACCCAACCCTTTTACAATTATGTTCATCCCTATATATAAGTTGGGTTGTGTCTTCCTTCTCAGTTGGCACACTTTCTTGTTTTGTTGAAACCGTTTGTTTCTTAGCTAGTGTTGCGCTGACTTTCGCAACTATTTTATGTTTCTCTTTCTCTAGGCATCTAATGAAGCTTGTTGTAACATCCCCAAAAATAAATTATTTTTAAGGCTGAAATTGCTTAGGAATTTATTTCCGTTTTTGGTAAATTCAAAATTTGGAAAATTATTTCCATTTATGGCAATTCCAAATTTTGAATTTAGTTAATTGTAAATAATGATTATGACTGTTGGGAAAAGATCTGATTTGACCCAACTAACTCTTTGACTATGACACTTGTAAGAAGCAAATATTTTTATATTTATTGTTGAGGGACAAATGGAACAGCCAGGTTAAAATCAATTGACCATGACTCCATGAGTGGGTTGCATGTTGGACCTACCTCAGGGATGAATGTTACAAGTGTAAAATCAAGTATTTGGCCATAGGAAGTCCGTGAAAATCAGGGATTTGGAAAGCTGCGAAAAATACCTAGGCACAATTGTTT
>SNQJ01S0074429.1:14970-37349 GCA_010110895.2 Picea sitchensis
TGATAGAATTTTCCATCTAAGTCAACTATACAACTATGAGTAAAGGTATAACCTTGTTCAATGAATCCCATTCATTTCTATTACAAAGTAATAAGGTTTTGGTCCTTAATTCCTTCCGTCAAAACTGAACATACAGAGTATAGAATCCGTTATCGCTATGAATGAACAATTTCATCATGATGATGGCATTCTAGATTTAGAATCGTATCCATCCTTAGAAACATAGGGAACTCTCTTAAGAGTAGTGAAATGAAACCCAAATACATTTTGGGTGTATGGTAGGGGCCTGAAATCCGTAATTTTTCATGGTCGAAGTCTCTGCAAGGAAATACAAATTTATTATTAGTAATTATTCCACAGAAATAAAATGAGTGTAACTTTCAATAGAATGATTTAAGATCGAAAATGTTCATACAAAGTTCCACTTAACATGTGACTTGGAGACCCTGATGTCCTTTCTCTTTCATGTTTGATTGAGAAGACGCCCCAGGTCGAAGGGGAGGGTGATCCAAGAACTTCCTGATGGGTACCCTCACAACAACAAGGTCCCATAATTAGAATTGCTTACCAAATCGTCTAAATCAAACTCTTCGGAAAAAGAAATAAATAAATAACATTAACATCGAAAATCCAAACTACATGGATTTGCAGAGTGTGAGTAGGCCGAATGCATTGCTCAAACTATAAACACAAAGTTAAAATGCTATATGCCAAATACGCTTATCAAATCCTAAACATGGATTGGCTATCTGTGCCTAAGAGAATGTATTTCTCAAAGATTTAACACAGAAATAATATTGTGTTGAATACCAGGCTTCGAATGGTATTTTACACACATAGACAACAATATTATCAAAATGAAAGATGTTAGCCCAAATTTAATCACAGACTCAAATCATTGCATGCTACAGGGTACTTCTTAACAAATGATCAGTGCACAGGGTCCCCACATTACATTATATACTAAATGGAAATACAGAATCTTTAAAAATACAACATAGTCATAAGACTCAGCTAATGGCCTGATAGAAACTATAGAGTGGTGGAATCCCAAGAAAAATCCTATATAACATGCAACACGCAGCGTGGATTTTACCCTACTAAATCGACTTCTGGACAAAAACTTTCGAGTGGTCTCACAAAGGATAAACACCAGGTAACAACGCATAAAGTTAAGGGAAACCCATAAAATATAATAGAGGGACAAAAAAAAACCATATGAGTAAATGTAAATACATTAACCCTGATAAAATGCCTGTACAAGATCGTTGAAGTTGGGAATAAGGAGTACCGAGAATTTTCAGAAAGGTTTTAGAACCGATAATGGAGAAGTATCCTTACTCAGTTTGGAGAGGGAAAACAGTGAGCACTTCAGCATCCGTTCTTGTTTTCGCCAGGAAGAACCTCTCCATAGTGTATACACCAACTCAACCCCCCACTGTCATCCTTGGAGAAGTTACACAAAGTAATGCAACCGAATGGAGGGAACAAAACCTAATTAGACCCTTTCAGAAGAAAAATAAGGAAACAGTTAAGGAACTCGTACCTTGCCATGTGACATTTGGGACGTGGCATACCCAGCACTGGACATGAAGGCCAGGCAAGAGGCCTCGGAAGGGACTCTATGCAGACCTCCATTAAAGCGATTGACGGAGGATTCAATGAGACCCTGACAACCACACTCTCATTTCTCGCGCCGAGTTAATGCAAGGGAGGACGGTGACTCAGAACTTTTCATTCATAACTAGCAAGGCAAGTTCTCATTTTAGTTAGGGTAACATTTGGTTGGATTTCATTATACAACTCGTGAGGAGGGTTTTTAACCTTGGACTCCAATGATATATGACCCACTCCTTCAACGTTAGATGGGAAAGGAGATAGACTCATTCGATCTTTCTGTTGGGCCAAACTACGACTAAAATTCTAAGTCACTTTTATAGTAAGACTATGCCATGTATAGAGAAATTATATGCATGTTGGGATCATGTATTCCATGTGACCTCGTATGTTTATACACACATTAATACCGTCAAGATGAACGCATTTTCATAAGGGCTTCGGGAGATACCCTTTTGGAAACGTTCGTATCCTAGAACTATAAGTTATGAAAAGCCTTAATGGCATAAATCGTGATACATATAAATACATGTAAGAACATATTTAAAGGGATTCAATAATTGGAAGGATTTAAACCTATNATAAGCATGTAATTTGAAACAGTTAAGGATGTGTTGGAATGTTATTAATACTTCCTACTGATGATAAAATTGTCAAGGAATGCGAGAGGCTAAGATTGGCAAGGCCATCCCTCGATATACTTATGAATATTATGTAACATAAGTGGCTTCAGGAATATAAATGAGGAAGGAAACTTAAGTCTATGAGAGTTGATTAGAGATGACGTCTGTACCTGTAATTGTTCGTACGCCTTTTGAATATGTTGTTCGTAAGGAAAGAGAATTAATGTCCCTAACAAAAAAAAAAAAATTGAAATTTTGGGGTACATTACATATGGTATCAGAGCAAAGGTTACAGCACTTGGACCTTAAGCAAAGCCAAAATAATTAATTGGCACATATTTTTCCTGTTTATGTAAAACTAACAAAACAATTACTATTACAAACAGAAAACCCTTTATTTATGTTGTAATCATGGCAGCCTTGAACGAAACAGAAATGAGACTCGAGCAGAATCCTGAACAAAGGCCTCCTGAATATCAGAGGCATAACAATGACAAAAATTCACCTACTGAAGTTATGGAAACTATGATAAATCTCATTTTCGAACCACAAGTTTTCAAAGCAGATAATGAGAAAATGTAAAAGGCACAAAAGGAACAACGGGAAATAAATGAAGTCCTGCTACGAAGCATAGTGAAAAAAAAGAGCCCAATGGATGATAATTAGGAAGAAGAGGTCAGTAAAAGGGCCTCCAGGAATTATAGACATGAAGCAGAAAAAGAGGACAGCTCTTTCGAAGGTACACCTTCAGTACATGATAAAACAAAAATAGGAAGGAAAAGGAAACGGGTAGACCACCTAGAGGGAGAATTTAAGAAAATCAAGTCGTCTACCTTTGACAGGGAATCCATAATAGGGGATGAATCTGAAGCTTGGTTATTAGACATAAATAATTATTTCCATATATACAACTATTCCAGCAATATGAAGGTCAGAATGGCCATCTATAATCTGAAAGGAAAGGCTAGCATATGGTGGTAAGACCTAAAGTTGGACAAAGGCTTAAAAGAAAGGCAGATGGAATGGTTAGATTTTAAGAAATAGTACTTATCTAAAAGTTGATATGAAAGAAAAACCAAAGAATTTTATGAGCTACGACTCGGTCAAATGGCTATGGATGATCTGGTAAACAAATTCCTAGAATTACTAAGGTTCGTGCCTTATATCCTAGAGGAAAAAGTGAAAATACAGTGGTTCCTAAGTTGTTTACCACAGTCTTATAAGCATAGAATCGAATTCAATAACCCCAAGTCCTTGAGTGAAGTTTTCAGAAAATCCTGAATCTGTTACGACCAATACAAACAACAGTCAAAATTTCCCAAGGCTTGGAAAGACAAGAAACAAGACCGAATGAACCAGCGGAAGAAGGGATATCAGCCAACCCCTTTTCAAAACGCAACAAAGAGTTTTCCAAGGAAATATTTCCACTCCAAAAACCAGAATACCCAAGGAGGTGGTAAACCAGTTAATCTCGGAACAAAGAAGTTTCGGGACAGCCCCCGCGAACCATTAAAATGTTGGGAATGTGGAGAACCTCACCTAAGGAGGAATTGTCCATGTTTGACTTTAGCAGCCAGGACTAAGGTTCACAACCTACAGAAAGCCTCTACAGTGGGATATGTGAGCAGAAGGTTACATCGGATCAATGCAGTAGTGGATGGCCGACAAGATGACCACCAATCCACTGTAGTGGAAATTGAAGGTAAAATTAACAACACTCATATTTTTGTTTTAATTGATCTAGGAGCTACGTTGAGTTACATCGCTCCTCGTGTAGTGGATTCAAATAAACTTAAGAAAACAAGACATGTAAAATCTTGGCTAGTACAACTAACAACATGAACAAAAAGAAAAGTAATAGATTTTATTTTTGGTTGTGAGTTCAGTTTAGGTGGTCAAAACAAAAAGACAAATCTAAACATTCTACCGTTAGGATCTTATAACATAATTATCGGAATGGATTGGTTAGAAAGGAATAAAGCACTAATAGAGTGTTATGAAAAATAACTCAAGTATAAAGACGAAAATGATACTGTTAGGATAGTTCAAGGTATACAAAAACCAATCTTAGTTAGACAAATTTCAGCAATGGAATTTAAGAAATGCATGAGAAAGGGTTGTTAGATTTATGCCATCCAAGTAACAAGTCTGTAGGAAAAAGAAAATAAAACTAGCTTGGAGGATTTTGTCGTTTTGCATGATTTTAGAGATTTGTTTATTGATGAGATACCTGAATTACCCCCAAGGAGAGAGATAGACTTTTCTATCGACCTACTACCTGGTTTAGACCCTATATCTAAAGCACCCTATCGAATGAGTTTACCAGAATTAATAGAATTAAAAATTCAACTACGGGAATTATTGGACAAAGAATATATCAAACTAAGTATTTCACCATGGGGAGAACCGGTCCTTTTTGTTAAAAAGAAAGATGGAACTCTGAGATTATGCATCGATTACAGACAATTCAACAAAATGGCTATTAAGAACAAGTACCCCTTACCTAGGATCAATGGTCTGTTCGATCAAATAGGTGGGGAAAATATTTTTTCTGAATTGGATTTAAGATATGGTTATCACCAGGTTAGAATAAAAGATGAGGACATAAGTAAAACAACATTTCGAATGAGATATGACATTACGAATTTGTTTTTATACTGTTTGGACTCAATAACGCGCCAGCCACATTTATTTGTTTAATTAACAGTATTTTTAATCAGTACTTGGACAAGTTTGTTTTGGTATTTATTGACGATATCCTAGTGTATTATAAAATAGAATAAGAATATGAAGAACACCTAAGGATAGTTCTACAAACTTTGAGAAAACACAAATTGTATGCCAAATTCAATAAATGCAACTTTTATCATAAGAAAATACAGTACCTAATACATGTAATATTTGAGGAAGGTATTGCAGTCGATCCTGAGAAAATAAGAGCTTTCATGGAATGGCCAATTCCAAAGGATGTAGCGGACATCCGGTCATTCATGGGAATCACCGGATATTACCGCAGATTTATAGAGGGATTTTCCAAGATTTCATAACCTATCACATCATTACAAAAGAAGGGAACTAAGTTTAACTAGTCACAGAAATGTCAGGATAGTTTTAATAAGTTAAAGGAATTGTTAACAACCTCACCCATTTTAAAGGTAGCAGATCCAAACAAAGACTTCACAGTCTGTGTGGATGCAAGTAAAGAAGGACTAGGTGGTGTCTTAACTCAATAAGAGCACGTAATTTTTTACGAGTCCTGAAAAACTAAAGGAGCACGAACGAAACTACGTCACTCATAACTTAGAGTTGGCAGTTGTAATACACGCCTTAAAGATGTGGTGGCACTACATAATGGGCAGAAAATTTATGTTATTGATGGATAACAGTGGTGTGAATTTTTTGTTTAGTCAAACAGACCTTAATGCGAGGCAAGAAAGATGGTTGGCCTTCTTGAGAGAATTTGACTTTGAGGTAAGACATATCAAGGGTAAGGAAAACAAGGTGGTTGATGCCTTAAGTAGAAGAGTTCATGGGTTGTTTGAAATAAACATTAGGAGGGAAGAAAGCGATCTTGAGTAGAGGATAAAGGTTGCAGGTAATAACGACGAAAATTACACTAAGACAGTGGCAGAATTACAAAACAATGTAGAAAATTCAGACAAAACAGATCTGAGTTTGGACAGAAATGGTCTACTACAATTTAAAAACAGAATATACATACCAGATTTGGAAGAATTAAAGTTAACAGTTTTGGACTACATACACAAGAAACCATATTCTGGTCATCCGGGATACCAGAAGATGATAACAGCACTAAGGAAGTTATTATATTGGCCTAATACGAAGGGTGAAACAACATAATACTTAGCTAAGTGTCAAGATTGTCAGCAGGTAAAAGTCGAACACCAGCATCCAGGCAGCATGTTTCAGCCCTTACTTGTGCCGAAATGGAAATGGGAGATGATATCACTGGACTTTATTACAAGTTTTCCTAGAACTCAAAAATAGAATGATTCAATTATGGCGGTAATCGATAATCTTAGTAAGTATGCACACTTTATTCCTATAAATTCTACTTTTAAAGCTATTAACATCGCTGAAATATTCATGAAAGAAATTTTTAGACTGCATGGTATTCCTAAAATGGTGATTTCGGATAGAGACGTAAAATTTACATCTGTTTTTTGGAAAGAATTATTTGCAGGGTTAAATACTAACTTGAATTTCAACACAAGTTATCATCCACAAATGGATGGGTAGACTGAATGAACAAACCAAATCATATAATATATGCTACGCGTGTACGTAAGAAAAAAACCAAGCAAGTGGGAAGACTACCTACACTTGGTGGAATTTGCATCCAACAATGGTTACCAAACTTTGGCTAAGATGAGCCCTTTCGAAGTACTGTACAACAGAAAGTGTGCAACTCCGATTAGGTGGGATAACCCAGTGGACACACTCATGGTGGGACCATAGATGCTCCAAGAAATGGAGAGCATGGTAAGAAAAGTACAGAAGAACTTAAAAGAGGTGCAGGACAGATAGAAAAGTTACGCGGACCTAAAAAGAAGACACCTAGAATTTTAAGTGGGAGACCATGTCTATTTAAAAGTCAAGGCCAGAAGAATTTCGTTAAAGCTAGGGAACTGTGCCAAGTTGGCACCCAAGTTTTGTGGCCCTTTCGATATCTTAGCTTGAATTGGACCCATAGCATACCAACTTGCACTTCCTGCCAATCTAAAAATTCATAATGTATTTCATGTTTCTCTGTTAAAGAATTATGTTCATGATCCTACTCATATGATCGATTGGAACTTGGTGCAGCTGGAACCAAAAGGAAATTTTCAAGTGGAACCTCTGTGCATTCTAGATAGGAGAGAAATAGCACTTCGAAACAAAGTCATTGCCCAGGTAAAAGTGCAATGGAAGCACTTTAGTCCTTAGGAGGACACTTGCGAGTTGGAGGGAGATTTTCAAAAATCTCATCCAATCCTATTCCAAGAAAGGGACGAACATTGAGGACAGTGTTTCATTGAAGGGGGAAAGGATGTAACATCCCCAAAAATAAATTATTTTTAATGCTGAAATTTCTTAGGAACTTATTTTTGTTTTTGGTAAATTCAAAATTTGGAAAATTATTGTCATTTATGGAAATTCCGAATTTTGAATTTAGTTAATTGTAAATAATGATTATAACTGTTGGGAAAAGATTTGATTTGACCCAACTAACTCTTTGACTATGACACTTGTAAGAAACAAATATTTTTATATTTATTATTGATGGACAAATGGAACAGCCAGGTTAAAATCAGTTGACCATGACTTCATGAGTGGGGAACATGTTGGAACTACCTTAAGGATGTATGTTACAAGTGGAAAATCAAGTATTTGGATATGGGCAGCCCCTGAAAATCAAGGATTTGGAAATCTGCGAAAATTCCCAAAGGGAAAAAGACCTAGGCACAATTGCTTTTGGATATATATCATATGAGAGGAGGCAGGACATTGCCTAGTATACTAGGGAAAATAATTATACCTTATTGTTATGAACACTGCTTTCTAAGTGTGAGGCAAGGATAAGTTACTGAAATTGAAGGACTATTGTTGAGGAGGAGTTCTGAGTTCTCACTCATAGATTCATGGTCAGGTTAGGGGGTGAACGGGACAAGTAAATTGGCTGTTTTGTTCTAGGGTTGGGAGGAACTTGATTGTTCCATTTGTTGTTCGGAAATTATTCATATATGTCTATCTACTCCTTCTCTGTTCAAATGTTATTTGAATTTATTAGCTCATAGAATTGCATCTGTTAAATATGAATGAATTGCTCTATTTTATTAAATTCTGATGGAATGAAATGAAATGTAGGATAAACCCTTACAGTTTAATTGTAGTTGTTGGGCAAGCCTTTCTATGTATCTGTGTTAGAATGGAATCAAATTATGGAAATGTATTAGGAAATATATATGTGTTAAATATAATACTATTTCATTATACTGTGCTAGGAATCACTACCAGATCGATGAATCATATACATCTGGTTATTCCATTTTGCAAGTGAACTTTAGTATGTGTGAATGTAAATTTACATGATTCATTTTAAATGCCTATTGTATGCATACCAACAGGTGCTAAAAATATAATGGAAGGCGAACAGTCTAACTAGTCATAGACAAAGTTCTAGAAATGAGTGATGGAAAACGAAGAGTCTTTCTAAGTCAAAAACGAAGATCTGGAAATAAATAATATAAGCGAAAACTAACATTCTAACTAATCGCAAAACGATGTTCTGGAAATGAAATATTAGAGGAACGAAAGCCCGATGAGTCGAAAGACGGAGATTCTGAACACCTACGATTTGTATGCACATACATTTCTTCGATAAGTTCGAATTACATAGTTGTATTAACAAATAATAAAATCGTTCCAACTTCCTTATAAATATCAAGGTGAACCCAGAAGGGAGTATAGAGTAGAATTTTCCAATACAAGAATACGCATTGCTACCCATTCCATAATTCCTTGTATAACATAAATACCTTACTCAAAACAAAAAAATGGATTGATAGAATTTTCCATCTAAGCCGACTATACAACTATGAGTAAAGGTATAACCCTATTCAATGCATAATTTCTATTACACAGTAAGAAGGTTTTGGTTCTTATGTCCTTCCGTTAAAACTAAAGATACAGAGTAAATAATCAGCTATCGTTATGAATGAACAATTTCACCACGATGATGGAATTCTAGATTTAGAATCGTATCCATCGTTAGAAACCTAAGGCACTCTATTAAGATAGGTGAAATGAAACCCGAATACCTTTTGGGCATATGGTAGGGGCCTGAAATATAGAATTTTGCATGGTCGAAGTCCCTGCAAGGAAATACAAATTTATTATTAGTAATTATTCCACAGAAATAAAACGAGTGTAACTTTCAATAAAATGATTTAAGACAGAAAATGTTCATACAAATTTCCACTTAACTTGGGACTTGGAGACTCTGATGTCCTTTCCCTTTTGCGTTTGATTGAGGAGACACCCCAGGCCTAAGAGGAGGGTGGTCCAAGAACTTCCCGATGGGTACCCTCACAACAATAGGGTCCCATCATTAGAATTGGTTACCAAATCTTCTAAATCAAACTCTTCAGAAAATGAAATAAATAAATAACATTAACATCGAAAATCTGAACTACATGGGTTCGCATAGTGTGAGTAGGCTGAATGCATTGCTCAAACTATAAACATAGAGTTAAAATGATATATGCCAAATACACTTATCAAAACCTAAACATGTATTGACTATATGTGTCGAAGAGAATGCATTGCTTGAAGATTTAACATAGAATTAATATTGTGCTGAATACCAAGCTTCGAATGGTATTTTCCACACACAGACAACGATATTATCAAAATGAAAGACGTTAACCCAAATTTAATCATAGACTCAAATCATTTCCTGCTATAGGGTACTTATTAACAAATTATCAATGCACAGAGTCCCCACATTACATTACATATCGAATGGAAATACAAAATCTTTAAAAAAACATCATAGTCGCAAGAGTCAGCTAGTGGACTGATAGAACCTACAGAGTGGTGGACTCCCAAGAAAAACACAATATAAAATGCAACACGCAGCATGGGTTTTACCCTACTAAATCAACTTCTGGACAAAAACTTCCACGTGGTCTCACAGAGGCTCAACACTAAGTAATAGCACATAAATATAAGGGAAACCCATAAAACAAAATAGAGGGACAACAAAAAACCCTATGAGTAAATGTAAATACATTAACCCTGATAAAATGCTTGTACAAGATCGTTGAATTCGAGAATAAGAAGGCGGAGTACCAAAAATGTTCAGAAAGGTTTAAGAACCAATAATGGATAAGTATCCTTACCCAGTTCGGAGAGGGAGACTAGTGAGCACTTTAGCATCCATTCTCTTTTTCGCCAGGAGGAACCTCTCCACAACATATACACCAACGCGACCCTCCACTGTCATCCTTGGAGAAGTTATGTAGAGTAATGTATCCGATTGGAGGGAACAAAACCTAATTAGACCCCTTAAGAAGAAAAAAGAGGAAATAGTTAAGGAACCCATACCTTTCCATGTGATGTTTGGGAGGTGGCCTACCCAGCACTCGACATGAAGGCCAAGTGACAGGCCTCAAAAGGGACTCTGTGCAAACCTCCATTAAAGTGACTGACAGAGGATTCAATGTGACCGTGACAAACACACTCTCATTTCTCGTGTTGAGTTAATGCAAGGGAGGACGGTGAATCAAAACTTTTCATTCGTAACTAGCAAGGCAAGTTCTCATTTGAGTTAGGGTAATGTTTGGTTGGGATTTCATTATACAAATCGCAAGGAGGGTTGCTAACTTTGGACTCCAATGATATACGACCCGCTCCTTCAATGTTTCCAATGATATACGACCCGCTCCTTCAATGTTAGATGGGACAGGAGCTAGACTCATTTGATATTTCTATTGGGCCAACCTAAGACTAAAATTATAAGTCACTTTTATAGTAAGAATGTGTCATGTATAGCGAAATTATATGCATGTTGGGATCATGTATTCCATGTGACCTATTATGTTTATACACACATTAATATCATCAGGATGAACGCATTTTCATAAGGACTTCGGGAGATACCCTTGTGGAAACGTTTGTATCCTAGAACTATAAGTTATGAAAAACCTTAATGGTATAAATTGTGATACATATAAATATATATAAGAACATATATAAAGGGATTCAATAATTGAAATACTTTAAACCTATGTAAAGGGATTTAGTAATTAGAAGATATGTATACATATAGGTGTAGATGCACATATATATATATATATATATATACACTAGCATGTAATTTGAAACATGTAAGGATGTTTTGGAATAGTATTAATACTTCCTACTCATGATAAAATTGTCAAGGATGATATATATATATATATATATACTAGCATGTAATTTGAAATAGGTAAGGATGTTTTGGAATAGTATTAATACTTCCTACTCATGATAAAATTGTCAAGGAATGTGAGAAGCTAAGTTTGGCAAGGCCATCCCTCGATATACTTATGACTACTATGTAACATAAGTGGCTTCAGGAATATAAATGAAGAAGGAAACTTAAGTTTGTGAGAGTTGATTAGAGATGACGTGTGTACTTGTAATTGTTTTTACGCCTTTTGAATCTATTGTTCATAAGGAAAGAGAATTAATGTCCCTAACAAAAAAAAAAATTGGGGTACATTACACTTGTGCAACTCGTGCTCAGTCAAAATTTGCGTGATTCCTTATCCCAAAAATGAAGGGCCCAACAATGTGCAGGTTGTCCCTCTAAAAGCTGCATATATACATTATGTTTACCCAAACAATCACGTACATTAGTTTTCCTGGCTTGTTTTCTTGGTCTAGTGGTTACTGGGTGGGATTTGATGTTTTTTTAGATTTCTTAGGTCTCTATAGTGCCTATTAAGTGCTTGTGGGATGATAGGAAACCTATATTTGGTTGAATTTATAGGTGTAGTCTTTCTCATCATCTTTTCATTTTGATTGTCCTTGTACATTGGGTTGGGTGTTTGGCTGCTTGGTATCCTTCTTGAGTTACCTCTTTCTATAAACAGTAGAGTTTATATATCAAGTTTGTTTTTAGTCCATGCATTTTCATTTTTATTGTTATGAAAATACAAAAACAATATGCATTTTCCATTGCTTGGCATTTTGGTATTTTTGATTCCTTGTCATTAGCTTAGTGCATGTAATGAAATATTTCATTTTTACTTCAAAATTGCAGAGTTGAAATTGAAAAGTGCATTGGTTTTTAGAAGCATATCATTCATTGAAAGTTAAAGTTAGGAATTTGCATTATTTCTTGCAGATTCATAACATGATGAGTTTCACTACCATACATTTTTGAGTAATTACGACCACTAAAATTAATGCTATAATTTAAAATTGATTAGTCACATTTTTATTTTCTAGGGTACACAAACTAGCTTAGGATTTAGTGCCTTGGAATAGGATTTTGTGATTCTCCAAGGCAATTAAATCAGCATATGTGTATGAGAAAGGGAGTGGAGAAATCCATTGTATAATTGGTAAAATTAGGAGGCTCCTCTCACACCATAGTTAATCATGAGGTTGCACGAAGTCAGTTGAAAATATATCCCCTCGATACCTTCCTCACGTCAGAGATATTTCTAGGGATCTATTCATATCTCAGGATCTTTCTAGTGCCTTTACCTCCGTGAGAGGTGGTGCTTTCAAGGTTTCGGGCTTTGATACCCTGCCCATGTCGTGGACCTGAATTATGACTGCTCGTCTATGCATCGGTTATACATTGGTTTATTAGTTTCTTGACTTAGGTGTCTCATAGGTTACTTGTAGGGGTTATTCTGTAGGTACCCTGGGTCAAATAAGGTTCGGAAAACACACAACCTTTATGGAGAATTACCTCTCCAGGGGGATCTGACTGACTAGTTGTTAAGCCCATGAGGGCCCTTATAAATGATTATGTTGCCTCTGATATTTAGCATGGACTCTCAGGCCCCTCTTTGGTGAGACATACTTTCTTTAGGGAGGGAGGCCACTCAGCCACTTTACCCCGTTTGTATGCATATTGGTCATTTGAATTTTGGTGTTCTCTTTGATTACTAGTTGGCCTTAGGATATATTTTTTATCTTTAGAGTATTAAGTCATCGTGGACTCGGACCAACCTCCCCGTCGATCTTGTCACTTGTTACAGCTACCACCAGATTTTGAGTCTTTTCCTTCTAAAAGGCATAGAGTTATTAGGCATGGTACACACATCTCCACCATTCAAACTTGTTTTTCTACAAGAATGGGTATTGAACCTAGTCTTCATAAAATTGGGAGCCCTTTGACTCCCACATCTAATATAGTTAATGGAATCCCATCGACTCTTGCAACCTCAATGGTTGTAGTGTCGGAGGCACCTATCATTACTATGGCTCAGCCTATAGTGAATGTTCAAGCTACCACCTAGAACCCTTTTGGGTCTCTTGGTCACTCACTGGGCTATAATGTTCAGTCCATCCCTATGGATTCTAGTCCTTTTTCGTATGGTATGACCAACTTTACTTTATAGTTTTCAAATTCCATCCTAGCTGGTGGCCCTAATGCTAGAATTGGGATTGGGCACAGTACACCTCCTTACAGTGCTTTTTTGTTTGGTGGTTCTCAAATCCCTCAAACAACTCCTAATATGGGAGGCATTCATGTTTTTAAACCCGGGTCTAATCCTCTTACCTCTGGGTGGAGAAACCAACCTGGCAGACAAGCTTTTTCTCAATTTCTTTCCTATACCCCTACCTCCTCAGTGCAGATTCCAACCAATACATTTGGCATGATGAATCCACCTCTATCCTCCGGATTCCCACCCGGAGGAGGTCAGTTTCATGCTTTGGGAAACCCCCAACCCGGAGCCAATCCGGTTGGGGGAACTTTCTATAACCCTCAACAAAATGTTCCTACTGGAATGATACCCAACCCACCTTACATGAATCAGCCCGAAGGAGGGAATTATAATCCCAGACATGGCCATGGTGCTTACCAAAACCCTGGATGGGCTGTAGTTCCTCATGCACAATATTTCCTAGGAGCTTGGGGATAGATGCTGCAACCCCATCTCCCTTTTTTGGCCACGCTTAACCTGCCAAACTTCTCTAAGTTAATGAATGACCCTATGATTCATGATCCTACATGCCCCCCCCCCTGTCCCCACCAAAATTCCTTCAGACATCCCAAAGTTTGAAGGAAAGAATGGAGAGGATTCTGGTGATCACGTCACTACCTTTCACCTTTGGTGCTCATCGAATTCCCTTAATGATGATTCTATTCAATTAATATTATTTCAACGCACCCTCATCAGAGTTGCTGTGAAATGGTATATTGAGATACCTAGGGGGGCATATGGGAATTTTAGTCAGTTGGTGTTGGTCTTCCTTAACCACTTCGAGTTGCCCATTCATTACGATGCTGGCTTAGAACTTATGTGGACTTTATGCTAAGACACTGCCACACATATCTCGGATCACATCTAGGAGTGGCATAGAAGGAAGAGGTTGATTAATACCCCTATACCCCCGACCTTTCTTTTAGAATGGTTCCTTAAGTCTTTTCACTCTCCTATCTCGAAGGACATTGCTACTTATGGGGTTACCACTGAGGAAGAAGTGATCTTTAGAGCCCAATATTTCGACTTGATATATGCTCAGTCTGGGATGTTATACAACCTTCTTCTGGATGCACTGTGGTCAACTTACGACCCTAGAAAAAATCCTGGACCTCATGTTGATGGCATTGTAGGTACCGCCAATGTAACTTCTGTGTACTCGATAACAATCCATATGAAAGAGTTGTCTCTAAACCAGTCTACAGGAGGGCTAGCCTCGTTTGTGTCTTCCAACCCCACTCATTCGGTGGATGTACACTTCGTTCAATCATCAACCAACCCAAATGGTAACCAGCAACCAGGTGGGAATAAGATGAAAGGATGTAACAAGCGTAAGGGTGGGAAAAATGGTAATAAACATAAGGACAATGGTAATAATGAGAAGATGAATAATAATGTTGGAGAGGGAAAATGAGAAAGACGTAAGGTGAAGTTTCCCTGTAAGATTTGCATAGATGATCACCTTACCCATTTATTCCAAAAAATTGCGGAAGCTACGAGGCTATTAGCTCTACAGCCTGCCCTACTGAAGAATCCATTCCCACATAACCAACACATGTCCTTGAGTTCCTAAAATGCCAGAAATGTGACTGGTGGGAGTCAAAAACTGTCGTTGCAAGATGGCAACCGTTTGTGTATCAACATGGTCAATGTGAAAGTTAATGTAGCCACTCGATCTCGAGATTATAGCTCTTCACAAGCTATTCTTGGTCTAGAATCTCCTCCTCCTCCTCTAGTGACAACCTTACAGATTGAAAAAATAAAGACACCACCTTGTATTCTGAAAGGAGTACTCAAGCGTTCTACCCATAATCCAAATGCTAGAGTCGCCCAAAACTACTCTATTGTTGAGGATCTGGGTCAAACCCCTTGTGCGATGTCGGATTTGGAGGTACTATAGACATGTCCTTCATAGAGGAATGTCTTACTATATGCTTTAGGAGCTCTAGAACCCAGTGGATAAAAAGTTATCAAGTTTGACGTCACAGATGTGAAGCATCGTTTTCCTTACCATGTGGCTTTCCAAATCCATGTGGATTACTCAAAGTATACCATCAAATGTGTGGTTGTTGATGAAGGCGTTGCCACTTGTGTGATGTCCCTAATCTATTGGAAATTTCTCGGTTCTCCTAATCTTTCCAAGTCATCGAACATGTTGACTACTTTTGAAGTTCATTCCTTCCACCCTCATGATATTCTCCCTGCCTTTCCAATCTAGTTAGGTGGGAAGAGGTAGTTGATGCGCCTCTTGATTATAACTTGTTACTAGGACACAATTGGACCTATGTTATGGTCTCTGTCGTATCGTCCATCTTCCATACTCTTTATTTTCCTCATGAAGGGAAGATCGTGATGATCGACCAGTTATCCTTTGCATACTCTATTCCTAATGCATCTATTGGACCGTCGATCCCTGTTATCGACAATTCTAAGCCAACAGCTAAGAATATCATTTTCAAAATGTATTCTTACCTTATGGGTACCTTTGACTTCATGGCACTGATTCACCACGTTTACACCATGTCTAGTAGGCCCATTTCGATTGGGAGGTCCATTCCTTTCCGCACTTTGTATTTTAACGATCCTTGGACCCTGCCTTCCTCGACTGCATCTTGTGAGGGTCAGCCACATACTGCCATTATATCATCAAACTTATTCATGTTGGAGATGGGTCAACAACCTCTTCTAGTCATGTTGAAGACCAGCAACCAACCGTTGCAAGTCATGTTGGGGGCACAAGTCTAGTCATCGCTAGTCACACTGCACATACATCACCAACCTCTACTAGTCATGTTGGGGATTCATCACCAACCTCTTCTAGTCATGTTGGGGATTCATCACCAACCTCTGCCAGTCATGTTGGGGATTTGCTACTAGCCTCTACAAGTCATGTTGGGAGCATGTCACCAGCCACTGCAAGTCATGAGGGGGGAATTCATTCGATTGAGAAGCCTAGATGTGTAAGAAATAAGCCCAAGTTACTTTTTAGGCTTTACAAAGGAGATCACCTTACTCGTTTATGCCCTGCTACTATTGTGGTACAAGAAGTGTGGTCCTTTATTGGGGGCCCTTCGAGTTCTGATTCATATTTGGCTTCCCAACCTTCTTTGGTTGATACAATAGTCATGTCGATGCAATATTCGGTTGACACCCCTTTTCCTTTAGGGGCTGATGCATCCCTATAACTTGTTGTCTCACATCTTGTTCAACCATCGGTCATGTCGATGCAATCTTTGACTGACACCACTCCAATTTTGGGGGGTGATGCATCTCTTGACCTTGTTGTCTTGCATCATATTCAACCACCGGCTGAATATGTAGTCATGTCGATGAAATCTTCATCCGATCCCACTCTTCCCTTGGAGAGTGACAAGCCTAAGGAAGTGACATTGTCGATGAAATCTTCGGTCAATTCCACTCTTCTTTTGGAGGTTGGTGCGTCCTTCGACCATGTCCTTAGTATTTCTAGTTCTATAACTTTTTCACTAGGGAGCGTTCCAATCTCTTCAAGTATTCTCCCTCCAAGTCCTAGGGTGGTTTCCTTTTATTGGAATAATCTTGTAGAGCCTCAACTTCCTTCTTCTGCACCCTTCCAAATAAGGGGAATCCTTTGATATATTGTAGATAAGATAACCTCTGCAAATATTTTATCCTCCTCAACTTGGAAAGATTTTGGTTTTCCCAAGCTTGTGTCAGCCCTTCGTAAGTTGTTGACCTTTCATAGAAGTCCTACACAGGAGCCTTGGCCTCCCCCATTACATGCTACTTAAAAACATCATCCACGAGTATGATTTAATCTCTTTTCCAACTTGTCTAAAAAGCAAAAATATTGTCGAGTGAATTTGTCTGGTTCACACTCGTTAATTGGACTTGAAAGGTCGTGAGTCTTAGTTAAGCTCTTTTCAGAATCGTTTTCAAAAAGAGAAAATATTTCCAAGTTATTTGTCCCTTTTACACTCGTTAAATTGGACTTGAAAGGTCGTGAGTCTTAGTTAAGCTCTTTTCCAACTCATTATCAAAAAGAGAAAAGAAATTTGAGTGAACTTGTCTCTTTCACACTCGTAAATTGGATTTGAAAAGACATCTATTTGGCACAAGTTTATCTCTTTTTCACACCAAGTAGACTAAAATTCATAAAAAATGACATTTTTTGGTGTTAAGTTGTGATTGCATCTCATGCCCTTGCTTGCAGTATTGAGCCTATAGCTAGTTCTCGCTTTGGATTATAAATTGTTTGCCTCATCAGTTTTTGAATCCTCAACCAAGTAGAGCCTTGTTTATATCCTTCGCAATTTGACACCCTATACCTAGGAGGGAACATTCCCCCGAGTGTCCATCTCTCGCATGAATTTCCCTGCATTGATCATAGGTACGTTCCACTGCTAGAACTAGTTTTTCTTACTTGGGACACTCGTTTCCTCCTCTATATCATAACATTCATTTGTCTATGAAAAGAAAAAAATACAGGCAGGAAAGGATTATTATCTTGTATTGGCAACATTCATGTTGCCTTTGAACAGAGCACAAAGTTATTAAGTCCATTTATCATCATAATTTTGGGATTAGCATGGCCTTAGGAAGCTGAGCTCATTACAAAGTATTCTCTATCGATTCCTTACTCTTCCAGTCCCTATAGAGAGTTTATTGATGCCTCCTACATCTTATGGTTTCATCATTGGATCTATGCTACCAGAGTCCTCCATACATCTCATGCTCTTGTTATAAGGAAGTCTATCAACCTGTGTCGGCCACTCCTCGGAACTATTGACATTGCATGTCATCCATACTCTTAGTTTGTCTCAAAATCACATGATACTTTAGTCCTATCATGCACCCTAGCCCTACTTTCATCATTGGTAAGTTGTTTCCCATTTGTTAACGGCATACATCAATGATCGGTAATCAAACAATGTCTCATTGTGTTTGACCTCAACTCCTTTATTCACATGACGTAGACTTGCACCCATGGCGGATTGTGTAGAAGACTTGAAGACATGACTATGTGGTCACAGTTTTCCTGAGTTGTTGCTTCCTTTTCATTGGACCAGTACCTATGTGACTTCAATGATCATGGGAGATCATATTGTACTCCATTGTATACAGATTTCTTCAAATTCATTTTGAGACTAGTTCTATTGGGCCTTGTTCGTAACTATGACATCTATTGGCATATAACTGCTTTTATATTTGCCTATTCATGGCCACGGACAATTGTTTGGTATATTTTCACATGGATCTGCAGTGTAATTTTATTGGCAGTCATGTATGCAAAGTTAGTGCAGAATGTAATGAGCAACTAGTTTGTCCAACTGGTTCCTTACCACTCCACTTCTGGGTTTTTTATAATGAATTTCGGCCAACCCAGATACTCCTCTAACCTCACACATTAGGGGACATCCGTTATAGCAAGATTTTCCTCACCCTATGCAATATTGACCAGAAGGCCTTTTTCCATTTCCCCATGCAGACTTATCTTCCATGTTTATAAAATCTAGAGATAAAAATAAATATTTTTCCACATGTACGCATCTTACACACTATATATTGTGTGTATACGTAGGTTGCTCCACTATAGCCCACGTACATCAGTATTTGTTCCATAAAATGAAAATTAATGTCGGGTTTCCATGTCATGATTGGAGATCTATGATCCTTGGCCTTCCATATACTGGAAGCGTTCTGACTCAATCCTTCAGTTCCATTTTGAAGGCCATAAATGGGTCAATTATGAGCTATGGAAAAGGGGAAAGAATTCAATTTTGAGAGAAAAGTTACTCTGGAGGAATTATTTACTTCATATACAGTCTGCATCCCTTTGTCCTTTAAGTCTGAACACAGTGTTCAACCCCCAAGCTCTTCCCTTATTGATTGAGAACCTCATTGTTTCTCTCTTATGAGATTTCCTTTGGTGGAGGATTGAAGTGGTGGAGGCCCAGCTGGAAGGAACTTAGTTTCTCGGTTCTGAATCGTGCCGGCACGGAAGTCTGTAACATTTTCACTTTTGTTGATCATATATCAATAGAAATACTATTTTCCCATCCAATTGATATCTTGCAAATATATTGAATTATTATTCCATGTGTGTATTTTTCATGTTTATTAATGGATTATGTTATTGAATGTGCTAACATTATATAATATCACCATATGCTTGCTTTGCTTGGTTTTTGAGGACTAGTTGTAGGTATATTGCTTTGGGTCGAGTGCTCAACGGGGACTTCATCGAACGTCTGGACGAGGTAGGCCTTTTATCTTGTCTTGCTAGCATATTTGTTTTCATAGCATACTTGAGAAGAGAGTTGATTTTTGCAGTCATTTTCGTCTGTTTTGGTTTACCCTAGCCATAGAGAGATTTTCCTCATAACAATCTACTTGCAACTTATTTCATTATTTACAATTACTTAAAATTATTGTTTTTGAAGGAGATATGATTTTCCAAAATCGCTTCCACCAACATTTAACATCATTAGATGTATGGAGTATACCTTTCTTTGCATCCTAGTTTAAGAGTGTAATCCCCTAACACAATATGTTTTATTCAAACATGTTCATCCTTTATTTCTTTCATGTAAATATGAGTCATTTTTAACCTATTAGTGTAAAATCTTTCATTTCTCCTTTTCATAAGTCTTGCATCACTTTTACATTGTTTAATTAATTATTTATTTATTAAAAAATATTTTCATTATCATTTTTTTCTAAGTCATATATATATATATATATAATCCATTTTAAGGTGACATTCAAGCCATGCACTCAATTGGTGTATGAAAACCCCTTGTTTGTGGGACAAGGGGCCCCCTCTGTGTAGGGATTTGAATTCCAAAATATACAAAGGTATACATACCCTACCCCCCTCTAGATTTGATCATGTGACCTCCAAGGAGGAAACACATGTTCTCAACCATTAGGTCCACTTAGGTTATATATATATATATATATATATAGAGAGAGAGAGAGAGAGAGAGAGAGAGAGAGAGAGAGAAGCTCGCTCACACACACACACACACACACACTAGAAATGAAGCTTATATTTATATAAGGGGTTGTGTCGAAGAAAATAACAAAATCAAAAAAAAAAATTACAAAATTTGGCTTGAAGCCCGTAGATTCTCCTACTACTATCATACTGAAAAACACAATCATATCCCTATGATACTTCTATATAGTCTGGCTACATATTATTTTTACAAATTGACCCAACAAAATTACTATTCTATAAAACATTTAATGATGAGAAGATTCATTATCTAGAACCCTTTGAGCTCCAACATGAGGTGAAGAATTTTCTTCCACATCCATTGGCATGGTATCACAACCCCCATGTTCTTCATATGAGATTCCTAAAGCCTGGTTAATTGAATCTTATTGAGAATGTTGTGGTAGAACCAAAGACCTTATATGCTGACATTCCATTTTGAAGATATCCATACACTAGATTTGAACCCTGGGCAAGTTTGAGATATTAGTAATTGACTGGTCCAATTCCCCCAATTTAATCGTGACAATGTTCATTATTTTATGAAATGATTAAAATGTTTATGGATTACGATAAGAGTTTATCTCTCTATAAGGATATAATATTTAATGAGATATGAGATATTGTTTTGGGTATTTCATCAACTTTCTGTATTAACAAAATATATATAAGTGCATAGTTATTTTTGTTTGAATTATTAAAATTGTTGGCATTAAGGATAATTAATTGAATTTAATTTTTATAATCGAGAGGAGTGTTATTCTTCTTGTTTAAGTTTGATTAATATAAATAATATATTAATTTTTTCATAAATACAATATTATATTAAACTTAAATTTTATATTAACTTAATTTTAAGTTTTCGTATAATTCAATTTACCCTTTATAACATCCCTAAAATAAAAGAATATGCTAGTTTCTTCTTAAAAAACATTTAATAAAATTAAAATTAGCAAGTTTACAACATTCCAATCAAATAAATCAAATAGCAAAAATGTTGCAATATTCCAATCAAATAAGTTATATACCAAAAATGTATTGTTTATCTAACAAAATTACAATGTTAAATTTTGTCCACAAGATTCATTTCCTTAAGGGATATGATACAAGCACATGGAATGAGACATAAATTCCATTACAAGGAGCTTCTTTGTTTGTGAGTTGCATGAGCAGACATCCATTATCACAAATAACATCTTCGTTCATAGGAAATAACATCGTGGGAAAAAAACATCGGATTATGGTTGATTTAATTAAATTTTAGTCAAATTTAAAAAAACTTAAAGAGAAAGTGAGTGATCACCAAGATAGAAAAATTCATTCTAAGTAATATTAATTTACTTATATAATGAATTATTATATACCCATTATCTTTTAATTTTTAATTTATATTTTGTTTTGGTTATGAACATGTGTTATATTCTCATGACATGTATGTATCATGTTTGTATGCAAAACTTTTACAAGATTTTGAAAAGAAGAATTCATGTTTGTATGCAAAACTTTTACAAGGTTTTGAAAAGAAGAATTGGAAATTTAAAACAATATATTAAAAAATACCAACCAAAACTTTAATAAATACCAATCTATTACTTTGATAGATAATTATGTGCCATCTTTATTAAATGTCATAATAATATATATAATTCATGGGCAAATCCCCTCCTAATAAAAGATGATTACTTTCAAAGACAATAGGAAACACCAAAGGACCTCTTAGTTAAAATATCAGTTATGGGTAAAAAAATTGTGAATTTCTCTTTACAATGAAAAACATTTATATCTTATTTTATAAATATAAAATTTAAATTTTATTAAAATTTAAATTCTATCTATAATTAAGGATTGATTGAGTTTCTTTTTAAAATAAGAAACTTTTTTTTATGAATTTTGATATATTAAAAAATAAAAATAAAAAAAATTATATTAATATTTAATAATAATTGA